>OZ020567.1:67227746-67389362 GCA_963971475.1 Chrysops caecutiens
CAGCCGTTAATTTGATTTTAAATTTGACGGTAGGTAGTTTGTAAATTTATTAGGATTGGCGGATCATCAGAAAATGAATGTATTTGACAGTTGTTAATTGGATTTTATTAGTAAAATAATTAAAAGTCATTATATTATAAACGTCTTTCTTCTCGTTGAGTATATACATTGGTAGTCAGTCTAACATTCTTGTGCTACAAAACACCGTCATTATTCAATTGCTAATAACTAAGAGACTAATAACGCGATAACAACGGTTGATATCACAGTGAATAGAACCTGTTTATACATATGTATTGTGTGGCACTTGTTTTTCCGGTAACGTCATCGGGCTAGTGTAAGCACCCACGCGTGATTGTTGTTATTTAGCATTGTGTGAGGATATTTATGAGTGTAGCATGAGAACGCGTCAAGCTAGGACATTGATTAAGGTATCATCATTAAGAGCATGAAAAGAGCTACCAGGGCCTAAAGTGAAACAATAAAAATATCCTGTGTTAAATAATAAGATGTCGTCTCAAATGAGGCGTTAATATCCACCGAATGATTAAAAACTCAAATCGGAGAAAACCCGCATCCAAAGAAATATTAAATCCAAAAATGTTCTGTGTCGAGCAAGTGTGAGAGCTACGGCGGCATCGACGAAGAAATAAAAAAACGGCGGCAAAAAATAAACTTGTGATTTATCTATTCTGAAACCGTACTACTCCCTATATCTATTGTAATTAATAGTTCGATGATTTAAGTACATATTAGTACAAAAATATTGTTGTAATTTTTTTGACGTTAAAACGTTTTTACGCTCGTTAAGTACACCGGTAGCCAGTCAAACTTTCTTGCGGTCCAATATATCGTCAGATTTCAATCGACAATAGCTACGATGCTAAATATGCGACAACAATTGTTGAGGCCTCAATAGATAAAGAATTCTCGTACGTATTTATCGTGCAGCATGCGTTTTGCGCGTGACGTCTTCGGGCTAGTTCACTTACATATGATTGTTGTTAATAAGCGTAAAATTATAAATCAGTGTAGCGTGAGAACACGATCATGTAGGACGTTCGTTCGGGAGTCGTTGTAACAAGTTTGAGAAGAACTACTAGGATTTAAGGTTAAACAATAAAACTTGTCCCGAAGTTTAAGTGAAAATCAGTATTAAATTGAAGATTGCCAAGAAACAATTAAAGATATCGTCTCATATGAGTCGTAAATATGGACCGAATTGAATAAAATGCAAATCAAATAGAGAATGCATCAAGTTGAACTCAAAAATACCTAAAGTGTCGAGGGCCGAGTAAATGTCAGAGCTACGGCAGCATTAAAGAAAAAATTAAAAAAGGCGCGAAAAAATAAATTTGTCATTTATCTGTTCTATCATCGTATTACTCTATTACCATTGTATAAGAGACATTGATTTAAGAACATACTAATAAGAAACACTTATTATAATTTTATCCCGAAGTTTTCACTGATAATCTACGGCGCGAACCTTGACTGGGCCGTTCGGTTTTTTTTATAATGATTTCCTATCACTTCAATTCATGTCCTTTTAAGGTTTCAAATTTCTTTATTATGATTATCTATCTAGTGTATATATATAATCTTAGTAAATATATTTTGTCTTAGTATTTAAGTTACACATTGTAAAAGCATGTAAACCTTCAAATCCTGCCGAAAAATTAAATAACGATCAATCGAGTCAATAATAATTAATCCGAATAATAATTAGTTGTGAAGGAAAAATCAATTTAGCGAATGTTTTGTAAAACTATTTTTATAATTTTTACGTGGTTTTCTTCTTATAAAAAATTGATTCCAAAATGACAATGGAAAATATAATAAAACCCAGTGTATTGTCCAATAACAGTGCTGCACGCAGTGGTAGCGCTAGCACATTTGACCTTACCGAACTTACCTGAATCATAACAGAGATCGTTAGAAATGAAAACAAAGAAATTCTCAGTAGATTTCCAACTTCTACTCAAAATAATATAGAGACACACCAAACTATTGACCCACAGCATACTCAGAATCTCGACCAAATGAACAAAATACCAGATGTTGTCAAAAGCATACGCGAATTTTCCGGTCAACCTAGAGAATTTGGCTCCTGGAAGAAAAGTGTAGAAAGGACCCTCAAAATTTACGAATCTTTAAAAGGCACTCTCAAATATTATGGTATTCTTAGTGTTATAAGAAACAAAATAAGAGGGCACGCAGGTACAGCCCTTTAATCTTACAACACGCCATTGGATTGGGAAAAAAATTTCGAGATGTTTATCTCTACATTATGCCGACAAGAGGGACTTAGGTACTCTGGATTACCAGATGACTACTCTTGTCCAAAGAAATGAAACCATTTCCGAAAGTTTCCAAAAATGAAACCATTTTACCAAAAAGTCTATTATCACCTATCTCTGATCTTAAACTAATTATTTTCAATGGAGATGAGCCAAGAATCGACGAACGTTATGACCCATTCATATAGGGATATAGCACTAGACACCTTTATAAGAGCACTCAAAGAAGACTTACCAGGACTCCTGAGTATGCGTGGACCTACCGATCTACCAGAAGCCTTACACTTGTGTTTCAAATTAGAAAATGTCGAAGCCTTCCTTCCAACCTCCACCTAGACCACAGAGAAGTCCTTTCCCAAAACCTGAACCAATGGATGTCGATCAATCAATCTGGTCTCGGAAATCGATGACATGAACAGACCAAATAACCAACAATTCGCTAACAAAAGACCACTTTCCAATCAAGTACATCCGCCTGTGAAGTACCAAAGAATCAATCATGTTGATCAAATTTTGGAAGTCCAATCTTTGCAGGAACAAATAAGAAGCGACGACACAGTACGCGATCAGACAATTGTTGATTACACTAATACCCAAGACACAATCGAACCAGACGAATACGATCAAAACCTAAGACGATAATTATCCTCAGGAACCAGCCGAACATCTAGACCAGGTTCATTTTTTTGATAAGAGAGCACTTAGCTTCCTTATTTCGAACATAAGACGAAGAGGGGAAAAAAGTTTAAATTTTCAATAGATACTGGATCGAACGAAAATTATGTTAAACCACAAAATGTCAAAAATCCCATTCCAAATCAAAAGCCATTTCTAGCTAATTCTGCCGCAGCAAGCGCTAAAATGACGCACCACGGTTTAATTGGTGATCATTTTTGGTTTTCCCCAATCTCAAATCATTTCATGGCATCATCGGAAACGACAGTTTAAAATAATCAAAAGCCACTATTCATACTCTCGAAGGATTCATGTCAGTCCACCCAAATATTAGAATCCCCTTAAAACAACAAATTTCTGACACAGTAAATAACATAAATTTAAGAACATCCCACTTAAGCTCTCATCAGAGAGAAACTTTGAAAAATTTATTTCAAAACCATTTTTTCCTACCTTAACAAAAAATTAACTTACACCACTAGAGTAAAAGGAGAGATACGTACAAACTGTCCTGATCCAATCTATTCTCGATCATACCTGTTTGAAGGATAAAGTCGACAAGCAAATTAGCAAGTTGCTAGAGATGCAATCATAAGACCATCCAGATCACCCTACAATTCACCTGTTTGAATTGTCCCTAAGAAGGAAGACTCTTCTGGAGAGAAAATATACAGATTAGTCAACGATTAGCGAAAACCAAACTCTGTTATAATCGCCGATAAGTATCCAATTCCCAACGTAGATAACATATTATCCAACTTAGGAGCAAATAACCTGTTCACAGTCATATACCTGAAAAGCGGTTTCCATCAAATTCCTTTAAAGGAATCCGACATTGAGAAAACTGCTTTTTCAATAAACCACGGTAAATATGAATTTACACGCTCACCTTTTGGCTTAAAAAACGCGCCATCGATATTTCAAAGGGCTCCCGACGATATTTTGAGAGAACATATTGGTAGAAGATGTTACGTCTACATCGACGACATAATAACCTTCGGTAAAACAGAAACCGATCATCTCAAGAATTTAGAAGCAGTTCTGAATACTTTAGAAGCTGCGAATATGAAAATTCGTTATCTCGAAAAATTACATTAAGGCAAATCCAAAAAACGTAAAGGCAATTTCCGAATATCCTTGTCCAACAACAGTAAAGGAACTCCGTTCAGTCTTAGGTCTTGCCGGTTATTATCGACGCTTTATCAAAGACTATGCGAAAATCTTAAAGCCTTTGACTACGCTTTTAAGAGGGGAAAATAGACATGTGTACGAATCAAAACGAAAGCTTATAACCCTCAACGAAGATGCAAAAGACTCGTTCAATAAAATAAAGAACTCTCTCCTTTCTCAAGAAGTTCTCCTTTCATATCCTGACTTTACTAAAGAGTTCGAACTTACTACAGATGCGTCAAACTTCGCTCTCGGATCAGTATTATCACAAAACGGTAGACCAATAATCTTTCTTTCAAGAACACTCCAGAAAGCCGAAGAAAACTATGCCACAAATGAAAAAGAAATGCTAGCCATCATCTGGGCACTCAATTTGTTACGAAATTTCCTATATGGATCAAAGAAAGTTAAAATTTACATAGATCGCCAACCTTTGACCTATGCCCTTAGTAACAGAAATAATAATTCCAAGATGAAAAGTTGGAAAGCAATCCTGGAAGAGTACAATTATGAACTAAAGCACAAAAAATGGAAATCAAACGTCGTTGCAGGTGCTCTCTCCAGGAACCCAAATTTAAAAGAAATTAATTCAGTCACTACGACACAACATAGCGATGAGAGTTCGCCTCAAAACTTAATTCCCATGGTAGAAACCCCAATAAATGTCTTCCGAAACCAAATAATTTTAAACACTGGAAGTGACAATAACTACCAAATGATTCAACACCAGGCATACACCAGGCATACACCATTCCCTATGTTGCGTGTCAACAGAAAGATCCTAGGTAGCACTAGTTCTTACTGAGTATCAGAAAATGTTGAGTGTCAACAGAAAGATCCTAGGTAGCACTAGTTCTTACTGAGTATCAGAAAATGTTGAGGTAGGAAGAGAATTAGGTAACACTAATTCTCTGTAAGGAAAGGAATGAAAAATTAGGTTTGATGGTTTAACGATAACTGACTTTATTTGGCTAATTCCCTGTCTCTTTATACAATGCTAACGGTAGATTATTTCGTTGAGTACATTATCCTAAAATTGTGATTAAAGTAAATTATCCCAAAAAAATACAAGGTCAAAACTCGTGGATGAACTAATTGTTATTAATTTTGAAATTTATTAACGCGGTACCGTTCTCTGGTTTTTCATTTTTGGGTAAATCGTAGTTTCAGGGACTAAAATTGTTGCAGTTGATGGGATTCAGACCAGACCAGATGTTGATTTGCAGTTGATGTGAATTGTATTGTTGGTGACCAGACCAGACCAGATGTTGCATTTGGATTGTTCTGGTTACGCAGGAATTAGTTGCTGCCGCAACATCCTCGCCCCCTTGAACCGTCAAGTTCAATATTAAGGATCGACGGATGGAGTGTTGAATTCTCGTTTGTTTCTAAACTGGCTATTGAAGGCTATCGTGATCTAATTGTCAGTGAAATTTTAAGGTAGATTTCTGTCTGGTACTTAAATGTTGCTAGGATACTATGTTGGTCACTGTGAGTGGTTATTGTTGACGACGGGAGCAGTAACCACTAACTCCGAGATTAGTGCGTCGTCTTTTACTTGGTTGATCGTCGGGGTCGTCTTGCTGGTTCTTAGACGTGGTCGGTTCATCCTCCGAAGTCGATGTCGTGTGTTCCTCCTCGATTGGAAGAGGGCTCAAATTATGTATGGCCCTTGTAAACGTTCCTATGGCAGTTCTCACATCGACTACTCGCACCTTGTCGTCCTTTCCTGGATGTAGTCTTACTATCCTTCCGAGTGGCCAGTTCAATGGTGGTAAGTTTTAATTTTTTAAAATGACCATCTCACCGATTTTTATATTACGACTCTCCTTGGTCCACTTTTTCCTTTGCTGTAGTTCGGCAAGATACTCTGTTTGCCACCGTTTCCAAAATTCGTTGGTTAAACATGTTACTAACTTCCATCGTGACAGTGATGTCATTTTGGCTGTTTCACTGGACTCAGGTGCCGCTAACAGTGGTTCGCCAATTAAAAAATGCCCCGGAGTTAATGCAGTCAAGTCAATAGGATTGCTTGACATGGGAGTTAGAGGTCGCGAATTGAGAATGGCTTCAATTTCTGCGACGACAGTTGTAAGCTCTTCGAAGGTGAGCGCGGTAGGTGCTACTGTTTTGTATAAAAGCTCCTTAAACGACTTCACGGCAGCTTCCCAAAGCCCTCCAAAGTGCGGATCTAGGTGGACTGAAATGAAATTGAATTCTGTCCTTGGCGCACTCGTTTACTATCTTCTGCTTTTCCTCTTGCTTGTTGAGCATTTCATAAACGTCTGCTAACTTATTTTTGGTTCCGACAAGATTAGTCGCATTGTCGCAGTAAATGTCTTTGCATAGTCCTCGTCGAGCAATGAACCTTTTGAGAGCGCCTTGGAATGCGTCCGATGTGAGGTCGGATACCACTTCTAAATGCACGGCCCTTGTGGTAAAACAACAAAATACAGCGACATAAGATTTGTGCGGTCTTTTGCCTCGTATTCGATAATGCGTCCAGATTGGTCCACAAAAATCAACTCCAGTTGTGATGAACGGCCGACCAGGTCAGGAAGATTGCCCATGAGTTGATGCATGAGATGGGGTTTAGCGCGTGCGCAATGGACACAGTTGTTGACCACGGTGCGTATTATAGCCCTTGCTTGGATTATCCAGAATTGCTGGCGAACGATCGCCATTAGGGCTTGAGGGCCTGCATGTAAATGCCGGACGTGAAGGTCATTTAGCAACATCTTGGATACAATGTGATCGCCAGGAAGAAGAAGTGGGTGTTTGGCACAATATGAAATAGCTGCTGCTTCTAATCTTCCGCCAACTCTCAACAGACCACGATCATCCAGAAATGGTGTAAGACTAGCAAGGCGGCTGGAGTTTTTAACAACCCCCCTGGTTTGTAGTTCTTTGATGTCCTCGTGGAATTTTTCAACTTGTATCGATCTCACTATTACCCTAAGTGCTTCATTGAGCTCCTCTACTTGAAGATGTCCCGAGTTGACGTCCTTAGAACATCTCTTCCTCATGAAGTTGATGCTGCGCAATACGTATGCCACTATACGTTGTAATTTCCAAAATGAATTTCCATGCCCTATCTTAGTGAGGAAGTCGTCTGGTAGATTACTGCTTGAGCAGGTAAACGCAACCCTAGTTTTTCTTTCTTCTGCTAAATCTCGAGTTGCCTCAAATGCTGGGCTGGGCCATTCTGACATTGGTGCCCTTAAAAATGACGGTCCACAAAACCATAATTCAGATGATGTAAGTTGTTGTGGCGTTGCACCTCTTGATACTATGTCGGCCGGATTCAACGTGGTTTTGATATGTCTCCATTGTGATGGCGACGAAATTTCCTGGATTTGTTGCACTCGATTCGCATTAAATGTTTTTAACGTAGCTGGATCGCCATGGATCCAGCTCAGTACAATTGTCGAGTCCGACCAGAAGGTTACATTGGCGATCCTCGCCGCTATATTTTTGGTAACTCGCTGGACAAGCTGTGTTGCTAGTTTGGCGGCACAGAGTTCAAACCTTGGCACTGTAATTATTTTCCGAGGGGCAACTCTAGATTTAGCGCATAATAGCTTCACTAGAACATTACCCTTGTTGTCTGTTGAACGCATATAAACAGCAGTTCCATAAGCTCGTTCGCTTGCATCAGAAAAGGCATGTAGTTCGATTACTGATGGTGATTCTGGAACAATGACATGCCTTCCGACTTTTAGTTCGTTCAGAAATCGTAGATCTGCACTAAAGTCCAACCAAGTTGTTTGTAAGTCTTCTGGTAATTCATCGTCCCAATCGAGGTTTAAACTCCACAAGCGTTGCATGAATATTTTTCCGATGACAACTACAGGATTAACCAGCCCTAATGGATCAAAGAGTTGTGATATGTCAGCAAGCACCGTCCGTTTTGATGTGATCGTTCTCATTGGCCAGTCTATTGAATATTTGAAGCAATCGCGTAATGGTTCCCAAGCTAAACCTAATGTCCTTATATGCTCATTGTTATGTTTGGTGAAATCTATTTGTAATTCTCAGTCTGATGGTGCAACTTCTTCTAGAATAGCTGGATGATTAGCGCACCATTTACGCAATTTGAAACCACCTTTACTCATTAGTATATCTAGCTCTGTCTGAATTTTCCTCAACTCTGAGAGACTGTTTGCGCCAGTGATGACATCATCCACGTAAAAGTCTTGAATTTTACTTGAACCAAGCGGATAACTAATTGCTTCGTCTTCTGCTAATTGTTTAAGACATCTGGTAGCTAAATATGGTGCTGCTCTTGTACCATAAGTGACCGTGCATAATTTAAAATACCTTAATTTGTCTGCTGGATTATTTCTCCACATTATCATTTGTAGGTTTTGATCGTCAGGATGCATTAATATTTGCCGGTACATTTGCGCAATGTCTGCCGTAAACACTTTTTGTACAGTCTAAATCGCAGCATGATATCAAATAAGTCATCTTGTATTCGTGGTCCAGTAACCATTAAATCATTTAGTGATAAATTGGATGTAGTTTTAGCTGAAGCATCGAATACGACTCGTAGTTTTGTAGTTGTGCTACTTGGCTTCATAATAAAATGGTGAGGTAGAAAATAGTTTACTGCTGGTATGTCCGATACCTCGATTTCTTGCATATGGCCAAGGCGTAAGTATTCCTCTAAGAAATCGTTGTGTTGCTGATAGAGTTCTGGTTGCCTCTGGAGTTTCCTCTCGATATTAACGAACCGTCTATAAGCCATGGATTGGGAGTTTCCTAGTAGAGACGCGTCCGTAAACATTGGTAAATTCACAGTGTATCTTCCGCTCGTATTTCTAATCGCGGTGGATTGAAAGAATTCCTCGCATCTTTGGTCAGCTTGACTGATCAATTTCTCTGGAGAACATTCTTCTAGCTCCCAGAATAGTTGCATGCGTTTGTCCAATTCGACGTTGGTAATGCCACAGACTGGGTTCGGTCGTGACATCTTCCCCAGAACTATCCAACCCAGACTGGTATTCTGGAGTACTGGCAAGTTCTCTCCTAGCCTAACTTGTCCATGTCTCATGAGTTCCCCGTACAATTCGGCTCCAAGTAGGACGTCGACCTTACTTGGTCTATTAAACTCTGGATCAGCTAACGATATATTAGTTGGAATATTCCAGTCCTGCGTGTGAATATATTGCTGTGGCTGGTATGACGTTATAGTCCTTATCAAATGGAGCTCGACATTGATTTTAGCATTTGTTGTTCTGGAGAGGAGCGTAGCATTAATTTTCTGACTCGCATTTGTTTTGGATTGACCAATGCCTGTCACATTGAGATGGTCCTGAATGTTTTCTAGCTTAAGCCTCTGGCTCAAGCTCTCGGTTATAAAACTGACTTGAGAACCAGAGTCCACCAAAACCCGACACTTTACTCGTTCTCCGGAACCATTAACGATGAATGCAGTAGCTGTCCCAAGGAACACATAACTACAGGTCTCCCTGCACGAGTTTGCTCCTAAATGTGCCGTTACTGAAGGGTTTTGAGAATCAGAATGTTGCTCCTTAAAGTCCGATGGATGTAGAAGAGTGTTATGTTTCTGTTGACACTTCCGACATCCTGCTGAGGAACATTGGTTCACTTGGTGTCCGAACCGTAAACAGTTGAAGCACAGATATAATTTCCTTACCGACGCTTGTTTGCCTTGTGTGGATAGCTTCATAAAGCTGTCACAATAATAAATGGGATGATCCTTATGGCAGTAAGGACAAGCTGCTCGCTTCGATGTGGCTGCATGAGCTGAGGCAGATTTCCGGTCTAGGGCTGTAGTCCTCGGTCCTAATGCCTCCAATGCCTGGAATCGGAGTTCTAGGAAGTCAAGAAACCCTTTTAATGACTGTATTTCCCTTGGATGACTTAACGACTGCTCATATGTAGTATGGGTATTTTTATCGAGTTTCTTAACCAGCATGTATAATAATATTGGGTCCCAATGATCATAGATAGTCAGTCCTTGAGTTTCCAACCCCAATATGCATTCTCGAGTAATATCGTGAAGTTTCTTAATGGATGACGCTGTTTCCACTGATATTACTGGCATGTTGATAAGTCTCTCTAAGAGCGCATTCACCAAGAGCCGCTTGTTAGAGTATCTGTTGACCAGAACTTCCCATGCTGAATGATAGTTTCCATTAGAAACTGGTATATGACGAATGAGTCTCTCCGCTTCACCTTCTAGATTGGCCTTCAGGTAAAACATCTTCTGCACGTTGCTTATTGATCTGTTATGAACCATCTGTACAAATAGGTCTGAGAACTGCTGCCATTTCAAATAATCTCCATTGAATTTTGGTAATTCAATTTTTGGGAGCCTCGTCATTGAGTACTCCTCTGTTCCTCCCGTTTCATTAGCGTGACCGCCAGTTTGATCCTGTTTGTCAGCGAGTTTGATAATAACCTCATGATATCTTTCTTGGATGTTGTTGAATTCTTCGATATCAAATTCCTCAGTGACATCCTCACTGCGTTCCCAAATCTCCTTATTAATTTCCTCAAGTTCAGACCAATATTGACTAATTGTCTGAGCCTTGAGTTTATAATACTGTACTGATTGTATTCCAGTTATTGTATTTAAATTGTCGATCATCGTGGTCAATATCTTAAGCAATCGCTCACGATTTCGTTTTAGGTTTTGAACATCCGGTTGGTATTCTTCTTGGGTCTTCGTTCTTGATACGGTTTGACCTGTCTTCTTGGATGTGGACAAGCTCTCTTCATGGATCTTTAGTAAGGCCGTCACCTCTGCGTACATCTCGTTGTAGACTATCTCTATCTTCTTGAAATACGTTGACGTGAAATATTGATGGTGTGTATGTTCCGCGTAATTTTCTAGGATCAACTGGTCCTTTGCTTCGAATTCTCGCCATAGTGCTAACAGACTCGATTGCTTGTCCGTTAAGTATGCCAGCGTTTTCCGTTCAGCAGCATCCGAATAAAAGGAATTTGACAGCTTCTCAATTTCCTTCCCGATTTGATACTGTCGTGTTGTTAATGCTTCTAATGTCGTCATCCTTCAGTATTGATTTGTGGATTTGATTGAGTTCAACTTGTTCTTAAGCGCGGCTGCTAGTTGTCCGTGTTTATTCTTGTGTCTGCTCCCTTTAGTTAGCTTCGCCAAGTTGATGTCACTTGATCTTCAGCGACATTAACCGATGATGTAACTCCTGGCAGCGTCTTCGTTTATGATCACCCAATGTGATCACGTCGGGGTCACCAGAAAATGTTGCGTGTCAACAGAAAGATCCTAGGTAGCACTAGTTCTTACTGAGTATCAGAAAATGTTGAGTGTCAACAGAAAGATCCTAGGTAGCACTAGTTCTTACTGAGTATCAGAAAATGTTGAGTTAGGAAGAGAATTAGGTAACACTAATTCTCTGTAAGGAAAGGAATGAAAAATTAGGTTTGATGGTTTAACGATAACTGACTTTATTTGGCTAATTCCCTGTCTCTTTATACAATGCTAACGGTAGATTATTTCGTTGAGTACATTATCCTAAAATTGTGATTAAAGTAAATTATCCTAAAAAATACAAGGTTAAAACTCGTGGATGAACTAATTGTTATTAATTTTGAAATTTATTAACGCGGTACCGTTCTCTGGTTTTTCATTTTTGGGTAAATCGTAGTTTCAGGGACTAAAATTGTTGCAGTTGATGGGATTCAGACCAGACCAGATGTTGATTTGCAGTTGATGTGAATTGTATTGTTGGTGACCAGACCAGACCAGATGTTGCATTTGGATTGTTCTGGTTACGCAGGAATTAGTTGCTGCCGCAACACCCTAAGTAAACCTGGCATATCTTCACTAAAACCAACTACTCCGATGTGAACCCATTAAATATTTTCAAGAAATACTTGAACCCTTCCAGCCTTAACGGGTTAAAAACAGAGGAACCAGAAATGGATCTACCCTCTTCTACCCTGTTCATTTTAAAAATTATAAAACGCATTACACCCAAAAACTTGTCGAAGATATCACTAACGAGGACGAACAGGATGAGAAAATACTCATTGTTCATAAACGAGCCCATCGCAATGCTCAAGAAAACAGAGAACAAATTTTGGAAAAATATTATTTTCCTAAAATGAAATAGAAAATTAAGTTTCTCGTTAAAAGATGGTCTACTTGTAAAGAGAACAAATATGACAGACATCCTTAGAACCAACAAATCAAACAAACTCTATTTCGACTTATCCCGGCCATACGTTGTACCTAGAAATTTACTCTACGGAAGGCAAGCTAGTCCTAACAGCTATTGACAAATTTAGGAAATTAGCTAAATGTAGTCTGCTAAAGTCAAGAGCCATCGAAGATATTCGAGAGCCATTAAGAGACATACTGTATTTCCTTAGCGTCCCTGAAGCAATCGTCAATGACAACGAGAAATCTCTAAATTCTTCTTCTATAACCTCCATGTTAGAAGATGACCTTAACATAAAAGTCTATAGAATAACCCCTTACAAAAGTGAAGTGAACGGACAAGTTGAACGATTTCACTCAACTCTTTCTGAAATCATGAGATGTCTCCAAGCAGACGGCATCGAACGAATTTTCGAGGACCTCTTGGAACAATCTGTAACCGAATTCCACCATTCAATTCACTCCATGACAGGGAAAAAGCCCATTGAATTATACTTCGGAAGAATACTTAATGTGACCCCTTTCGAACTCGAAAAATTAGGCTTGGAAACATAGATAGGTCAAAAACAAAACAAACAAAGGATATTAAAAATCATAATAAAGGACGCAAAGCATTTAAAACCTACGAAGTCGGACAAATAATTTACGTGAAACACAACAAAAGATTAGGATCAAAGCTAACAGTTCTTACAGTTCAAACAAGAAACAGTTAACGAAAATAAAAATACTACAGTTATAACAGAATCAGGGAAAGTAATCCATAAGAGTAGAATCATGAACTAAGACAGGTAATTTATTTTATAACAGGTATGTCCTTGGCACTGTACTTTGCGAGGTGCAAATTTTAGATTACACGAACTCTCAAATAATATCAATCAGTAACGGCAAAGCCAAAATTCAGGAGGGAAACTTCAAATTAATACACGTAATTGAACTAGATAGCTTTCAGATTTTCATTGTCGAGACAAGGACAATACTTAAAAACCCAATAACCGACTCACATAGCCTGTACCCCTATTTAGAGCACGAACTTTCACAAATTCAAGAATTGCTTCACTAATTGCTTAAATAATTGATCACTTTGTAACAAATATTCAATATAAAATTAAAATTGTAAAAGAAGAATTAACAAATATTTATTTTGCCATACACTGGGTTAGATCCGGTATAAAAACCAAATAACCGACTCACATAGCCTGTACCCCTAATTAGAGCACGAACTTTCACAAATTCAAGAATTGCTTCACTAATTGCTTAAATAATTGATCACTTTGTAACAAATATTCAATATAAAATTAAAATTGTAAAAGAAGAATTAACAAATATTTATTTTGCCATACACTGGGTTAGATCCGGTATAATTTATAGTTTGATTTTGTCAAATTCAGAAATAAAGGTAGCCATAGACATGTTAAGTAAAGAAAATTTAACATTTGCTACCATCGAAGAAGCCCTTCGTTTTTCGAATGTTAAAGTTATAAATAATATTTCATGTTTATTTTATGTTGCTTATGTCCCTCTGACTAAAATTGAAACTTACCAAAAATTATTCATAAAACCAGTTAGAAGTAACAATGCAATCACAGAAATAGAATATGAAAATATTTTATTTTGGGTGATAATAATAACCATTAATAAAAAGTTTGAAAATTATAAAATTTTTGAGAGAGTGAACGACTTTCTCCCTATATTTTCGTATATTAACTTTCCAAACGTTGTCTTTTTATTTATTTAAAAATGTTTGGTACCGGAGAAAATGGAAATATTGGAACAAATATTGGCAGAGACATTGATAGATTGGGATTACATCTCCAAACTTTCGTCCCATATCATCCCGAACTCTGGTTTGCTTTTGCGGACAGAGCTTTCGAAGCTGCAAATATTACAACTGAGCAAACAAAATTTGCTCATTCGATTGCTCATTTAGGAATTCAAAATGGGGCAGAGATTAGGGATTAAGTGGTGAATCCACGTTCCGAACATCCATATTCAAAATTAAAAGAAGAGATTATAAAAAGAATTGGACCTTCAAAAACATCAAAAACAAGAAAATTATTAGAAGTTGAAATTATGGGGGATCTAAAACCATCTCAGTTCCTTAGAAGATTAAAGAACCTAGGAAGAGCTGTAGTTAGTGAAGAAGTTGTAGGAACTATTTGGATGGCGAGACTTGCATCTCTTGCTCAAGCAATTTTAGCTGCTCACAAAAATAAACCTTCAGATAAATCAGAATTAGCTGATTCTTTTTGGAAACAACCAAACAAGAACAAACTAACACAATTAATGAAATAAAATTACCTTTCGACATCGAAGGCATGTTAAACCTCAAATTTTCACAATTGGGTTTTCAAATGACGAATTTTCAAGAAGAAATTAATTCAATAAAGGCAGAGCAAGAAAATTTCAGAAAACAAGACTATATTTCTGAAAGACCTTCGAGGAGATCGCCTAATTACAGAGGAAGATCTAATTCTCGTTCAAGATCTTGGTCAAAGAAAGAAAAACAACCATACTCCCAAATCTGGAATTTGCTGGTACCATTAGCAATTTGGAACTGAATCTACCAAATGCAAAAAACCATGTACTTTCTCGTCTAACACGGAAAACTAAAAAACTAAACTTTCCGGCTTTGGCGGAAACCGACAACATTTCATTAACACGCCGTTTGTTTATTTTGGATTTTAATTCCAAAATGCAATATTGAATAGATTTTGGTGCAGATTTGAGTGTTTTTCCTCGAATGTTAATGAGTGGACCACTCAAACTTACTTCATTTGATTTAACTGCTGCAAATGGTGGTATTATTGGGACTTATGGTCCAACAGCACTAACTTTAAGTTTTTGTTTGAGGAGAAATTTTTCGTGGAAATTCGTGAAAGCAGATGTAGCAAAGCCAATTCTTGGAGCAGATTTCATTGCTCATTTCAGTTTGCTTATTGATCTTAAGCATAAAAGATTATTAGATTCTGAAACTGGTTTAAAAACTAGAGGCAAGGTTATGGTCACTAACTTATCGAATATCAAAATCATTTCATATAACAGCCTGTCGCCTTTTCTGGAACTTTTAAAACAATATCCAGATATTACTCTTCCTGATAACCTGTAAACCAAGAAGCTTAGCTCCTGAAAAATTGGTGATTGCGAAAAATGAATTTGAATCGCAAGACCTTCTTCTTCTTGTTGGACATCTCCATTACATATTGTTCTTAAAAAAAATAATGAATGGAGGCCCTATGGGGACTTTAGAGTCTTAAATGCAAGAACTATTCCTGATAGATATCCTTGTGGGGCATATTCATGATTTGGCTCATAATCTCAGAAACAAAATTATATGCTCAAAAATTGATTTAGTTAAGGCTTAAAATCAGATTCCGGTTGCTGAAGAAGACATCTGTAAAACGGCAATTATAACTCCTTTCGGCTTATTTGAATTTCCGGTTATGAGTTTTGGATTTGGTAATGCAGTTTTATTGATGAAATACTTCGTGGTCTTGATTTTTGTTTCGTTTACCAAGATGATATTCTAGTTGCATCATTAAACGAAGAAGAACACACTGAACATTTAAAAACAATCTTCAACATGGTTTAGTAATTAATATGGCTAAATGTTTATTTGGAGTTGAAGAATTATCTTTTCTCCGTTACCTTGTTTCAAGAGAAGGAATCAAACCGATGCCTGAAAAAGTGAAGATAATTTCGGAGTATCCTCGTCCAACAACAGCTAAGGAATTGAGACGTTTTCGTGGTATGGTAAATGTTTATAGACCATGCATGCCTGGAATAGCAAAACAACACGTTTCCTTAAACAATTTATTAACTGGTAATCTGAAAAGGAAGGCGAAAATTGATTGGAATGATACAACAGAAGCTGATTTTGCAAAAATTAAAAGAAGTTTCGCTGAAGCAACAATGCTTGCCCATCCATCAAACGAAGCCCCTAGAACTTTGATCTGTGATGCATCAGATTTTGCAATTGGAGCAGTTCTCCAACAATTTATGAAAGGTATTTGGGAACCATTAGGTTTTTTCTCAAAAAAGCTAAGTGAGCAACAAATAAAATATAGTACATTTGATAGAGAACTTTTAGCTATCTTCAAATCAATAAAGCATTTTAGACATATGCTTGAAGGAAGAGACTTTATCATATTTACTGACCATAAGCCAATTACATTTGCTTTCCAGCAGAAATTGGATAAAGCATCACTTAGGCAAGCAAGACAGTTAGACTATATAAGTCAATTTTCAACAGACATCAGACATATTTCTGGAAAGGATAATTTAGTTGCTGATACTATGTCAAGGATTGAAGCTATCAATGAACCAATAAACTATTCAGCACTGGCAAATGCTTAGTTAAGTGATGAAGAACTTCAAGATTTGCTCAATCATAATTAATCAGATTCATCTCTCAAAATTAAGAAATCATTTATACCTGGAACATCTGTACCTGGTTGTTGGACCAACCACTTCATCTGCTGTGTTACCCTGATATTCGTAAAAGTTTCTATAGAATTCTGAAGCACTATCTGTGATTTATTTTCTTGTTCTCATTTCTCTGTGGCCATCTTCTAGTTTTATTATCCAGTTCTTGTAAGTATTTAACTCCCTGAACCACCTTTTCGTACTTCGATAATGCTTTAGGTTTTTTCTAAAATATGGTTTCTGTGGTTTTTATGATCTCTTCTTATGGCTTTGTTTGTTGCTTTAAATAAGTTCTTAAGTTTTATCTTATCGTTTTTGTCTTTATTTTAATTATTTTATTTCAGGCTGTTTTTGATTATTGTTTCTAGGGCGCCATAGTAAGTTTGAACATCATTACTATTGCATATGTCTGTAAGGCGGATATTAATATTACTGGCATATGGCGAACCAATTCGTTTACCAAGTGAATTTCTTTTAAATAATTCTGAAGATAATGACAATGTGTCGAATTTCATACCTGAGTTAAGACGTCATTTTCAAAATCATCGTCCTGCAATTGTCAAAGGACACTCCAATAAAAAACCATTCGTATTTAAAGACCTGTCAACTAGCAAGAACTTTTTTATCCGTCAAGAGGGATATAACCTTATTACGGATATAACCTTATGGTTTTGAGGTTAGTAAACGTGAACCGAAGTTTTTTGATGTAAATGTTAAAGGAAAAATAATTAAAATTTCGATAGAAAGGTTAAAACGTTCACACATTTGTATTGATAGTGTAAATGAAACAACTTTGAATAATAGAGAAATTAAAAAAGAATTTAACCGAACAAATTTTAATAATTCGACCACAAAATTAACATTTATAATATAATACTAAAATTAAAATAATCTATATATAAATAGGCGACACGTATTTTTGTTATCCCTTTTACAGGAAACCAGGTGGAACTACCAGCATAAAAATTATACCATTCGAAAGATTAGTTTTTCCTCTATGTGCATCACCTAATTTTTTTTCTAAAATTTAATTATAAATTAGTTTAATTTTAAATTGAAATTAAAAAATTCAATGGGATAGTATGTGTGAATTGAGCACACGTATAGCGTAGATGATGCTTTTGGGAAGAATGTGTGCGTGTGAATGTTTTACTTTTTGCCTGGAAATATGCAACCATATGTGAATTTTTGGTTTGTGTCCCCGATACATAACAAGTACTAAATTAGTCGAAGATCAAACCAAATGGATCAATCTTCTACAGGTGACACAAACCAAAAGAATTAACATATAATTGCATTCCTCTACGGAAAAATTAAAATATAGAACATACTTATGTAACATTATCATTAGCAGAGATCATACATTCGACTGAATAAACAACCATTTATGCCAAATACGTGCATTCTTTTCACTCAAACCTAATATCTATGCCAATGATAATGTGAGGGGCAAATGCAGCCATATCACAGACAATATTCACATGTTCATTCTTTTGTTTTTTGCCTGGAAGAAGGCAACCGTTGGCTATTAAAATTGCATTCTTCCAGACAAAAGCCAAAACAATGAACATATGGCCACAGACAATAATATGGATGCATTACCACACACAAATTTAAAGCCATCGTTTACTTATACCATTGTTTTTTTCTAATTTGATAAAAATATATGCAAATTTTATTTCAAAAAATATGGAAAATCACAATTTTACAGTTATTTCTAGAAAACGCGAAGTTATCTTTCACGAATATTTATGGAAAGCGAACGAAAGTATGAATTTTATCATGTTTCCCAACTTTTGTATGGACCCACATTTAAAACATTATTTAGAGAAACATAATATATGGCCAAAAGTTGGGAAATGCAAAAATAATAGGGGTTGGCCATACCCCCCAGAATGCTTGATTTAGCCGCTACGAGCCAAAAACTGTTTAAAATTGAAAATCTGAAATTATATTATATTTCCAAACTTTTGTCTGCTCGCCCTTAAAATCTCAATTTAGAGAAAAAAGAAAAGGTAGGAAATTAAGGTTGGTACGTTTGTACGAAAATTCCAGATATATTTTATTTACAATATACAATGTATTTCCCACAACTTCATAATTTAGTTAAAAACCACATGATCCACGGTTCATGTGGTTTATTGAATCGTATCTCCGTCTGTATCAGAGATGGTAAATGCAGCAAAAGCGTTTCTAAGGACTTTTACAATACAACTTAGGGCAATGTTAGATGCGCCGTGTTAATGGTATAACAGTTGACTTTCGTGGCCACTCTGTTGACAGCCGTTATGCTGTTCCTTAAAATCCATATCTTTTAGCGAAATTTGATTGCTACTTAAATGTGGAAGTTCTTGGCACAGTTAAGAGCCTAAAATATATGCACAAATATGTTAATAAGGGAGATACGACTGTGCCTCATTACAGTTTGCAAGAGTTTGAGTTGGAGTTGAGGGCAAAGTTTATATAGATGAAATCAATAGCTCTTTGTCCGGTCACTATGTTGGATCTACGGAAGCTAATTGGCGCATGAATGAGTATCCAATGCATTACCAGTTACGTAATATATTATAGTTCGACTTGAATGTTACTTGCCTCACCGGCAAAATGTAGTCTTTAGGGAAGGAAATGTTCAGCAAGCTCTTACAATTCACAGAAGAACAAAATTGAATGCATTCTATGAAATCAATCGAATTAGTTCATCCGAGTTTCTATATACAGAGACGCCAAAACATTATATTTAGGTAGATAAAAAAAAGAAATCGAAAAACCTCAAAGAGGAAGTAGTAGAGCTATTGCTACATTATTTTATGTTTTATGTTGAGATGTTCCATTTGAGACTTTTTTAGCTTCATGTTCGAGGTCCCATCAGGATTTGGGTACTGTTGGGAACATTATTTACTGCACATTTTCAGCACATGCACGACGTGTCGCATGAAATTATGGAGAGTGGCGTGAATATTTATTAGAAGTAAAAGAGTGTTAGTCCTCTCAGCAGTTAAGAGAGTTATTTGCCATATCCTATTTGTGGTATGAACGTTCCTACAAATGCATTAGATTTGTAATGAATTCAAAATATTCAGGTGTGAAGACGTTTTAAGAAATTCTTCAGAAAATGATTCATATAACCGTGCTTTATTAGCTATTTAGGAAATTTTTTTCAGTAAACGATTCATTCGGTACTCCAACTAAACTTTTCGGATATAAGACTATTTTACTCTGTGGAGATTTTTGACGAATATTGCCACCTACATCTCACGGTACACGTGTACCACTTATTGAGATACCACTTATTGCCTTACTTCATGGTCCAAAATTTCAAAATTCCACAAAATAACTTTTACTCAAAACATGAAAGCTTTACCTCATGAGATTGAATTCGTTGAATTTCTTAAATTTCTTGGTAATGGAACTTTACCCACATTTCCAGATTACAGCCAAGATGTTATATAAATTCCTTCCCATTTAATTAGCTGCAACTTCGTGATTCCAGATACTTATGGCAATGTATCTGAAACCATAAAGTCTAACGATATTCTCAATTCGGTTATATTAGCTCCCAAATATGAAGGCTGTACTTTCATTGATGCAGAAATCTCTAACAGCCTGGCCGGAGAGAAAAAAAAATATATTTGAGTTCCGATAAAATCTTGAGTGATGATTATAGAGAGCAAAATAATTTTCCAGTAGAATTTTTAAACTCAGTTGATGTAAGTTGGCTCCCGATCCCACAAATTTATTTTAAAAACCAAATTGCATACTTTTACTTATTCGTAATTTGTGTACAGGACATGACTTGCTTGGTCAATGGTACACCTATTCGTTTAGTTCAAATGCAAAAGAAAATTTTTTGGATTGTGAGATTTTAGCAGGAGTTTTCCGAAACACGCGTATTTCGACACGTGTGACGTATTTTTGCCTTTTTCTTTTCAAGAAACTCAACTTCCCGTCATTCTGGCTTTTGCGATGGCAATAAATAAATCCCAGGGGCAAACGTTTCAAAAATCAGAAATCTTACTCAAACAACCTATATTTTCTCACTGTTAATTGTATGTTGTAGCCAGTAGAGTTAGATCATTTAACCGATTGCGTGTTTATATGTATTTCTGAAACACAAAGCCAATGTCATTTGGCAGAAGATGAAAGAATTTTTACAAAAAGTATTTTGTATGAGAAAATTTTAAGATCTTTTAATATCCGCAACCACACCCGCAAGGTTTTTGAAAATTATAGATAGGGCCTCATTCAATATAGATGTACTTTGACGTACAAAATGAGCTGAAATGATATCTACTACAGTCTGAACTAACTAACCTTTTTACTTACAATGCTACTGTATATATAGCTCCATGCGTGGGCTATTAGAATGAGCGGAGCGAACAACGGGGGTTGGCGAGCGTAGCGAGCAGGGGGCGCCCTCCTAGTAATAATAATTACAATAATAAAACTCATAATAACAAGAACTGAAATATTGTCACAAAAATTATTTAATATTAAAAAATATTAATAAATATGTCAGTCGATAGTGGTAACTTCGATTGAATGAAAACAATTCTGAAAAGTTATTTTCTCAAGATATTTAACAAAAGTACACTGTCAAACACTGGAAGGGGAGTATTGTGGAGAAGGAACCACACTCTCTGTTTAGGAGGATGAAAAATTAAATAATTTATTGTTCTTTAATTTGTTTAATTATTTTAAAAAAGCTTTGTGAACTTTAAATTTAATCTAGTAGGTTTATGATAAATTAAATTAAAATCTAGTAAGCCTACAAATATTACCTTTCAAAAAAATCATTTTTAAAAAAAAGGTATTAATGAGTTGAATATGTTATGTGACTGAACTGAATGTATCATTTAACTTGAAAATATATATTAATTTGTGTTAGTTTAAATATTTAAATAATAAAATAAATTAAACTAAATATTTTGAATTTGAATCTATTTTGAATTTGAATGAATTGAAGATTGTAGCGGCCTCCATTAAATTCTTCCAATTTGTGATCTAAACTGCTACACCCTGCCAACGTTAAATCAAGTTTACATCAATAACACCAAAAATTGTGAATTTTTTCAGATAGAAAAATCTGTTCACCAATATTCCACCAATATTTCACTAATCGCTGGTCTCACCATCATATTGCTGCTGAAACACAAGAAGAAAACTTTGAAGCTGGTTAACACCATCGACATCAATCAATAGGAGACTGAAGTTCCTACATCGAATAACACTTACGCAGAACCTCAAGGAATCTGGATCAGGGTTCAGGACTAGAAGCAATAACAACTCTATCAAATGAGGAAATTTGGACCTAAGAGTGGAAGAATTAACAGCATAAATCTAACACGCGCATCCGTCATGCGGATCCAACACGCGCACGCGTGGGAAAATTATGCGCGATCGAATAATTCCAGAATTTTGGAAACGTGAAATATGAACCTTTTCTTCCGTTCAAAACCTTTTCGGCCAGACACTTCTCACAGGCAAAATTAAGTTGTAAGCAAAATTCATTACCAAAAATTGTCATAATTTCGGAAAGCAATTAAGTCGCGATTTAAATTTAAAACAAGTATGTTGAAATAGAAAAATAATGTTCAGTTTTTAAAATAAGCAATCTGAGTCTTTAATTTATTTACTTGTATGAGTATAAATTTCATATTGCAATTGTGAAGAAGTAAAATACATCGCTGGTGACAAATTCAGATCCTAGCTGATCCTCACCAAGGGAATTGTAACAGAGATTGTAACTTTGTGAACGGCTAGCTGGAACTCTGATATGGATGTGGAAAAAATAATGGAGGTCAAAAAACGTAGGTGTTTGTGGGACAATAGGGGCATATCTTATAAAAACAGAAATATTTTAGAGGATCTTTGCAAGAAGTTGCCGCTGAAATAGAAAAAACAAGTAAGTTTACTATTGTTTATTTTGGAGACATACAACTTTTATAGTAAGTGATTTATAAGAGTGTAGCTTTTCCAAATTTTTTATAACTTTGCGTTGAGAGAATCTCTTAACAAATTACGGACAGTCATTTCTGCACAATTTGATCCTCTAGAGCTTGTTGCGTTCGGAGTTGTCGGTCCTTGGTTCCTTTCATAGACCTGGTGTATTATAAACCTGCAATAACCTTTGCTGTTTCTACTTTCGTTTCTATGGCATTTGTCAGAATGCACCATTGGCTAAAAAGAAGTCCATCCGATCAATAGTGTTTCCGAGTCTTGAGAGCCGTTCATTGAATAAAATTTTCTCTGAATTAGAGTTGTTCCTGGGAAACGGCCTCAGCAAATAGTGTTTGACTGAGTACGCTACATCCCCAACCGAAACATATGGAGCTTCACAATTATTTCCTGGTAGAACTGCGGGAGGTGCCACATTGAAATCTCTATTTTCAATCAAAAAATTATGTCGAGGTGCTTCATATACTCCTTCATCACTCTGTTTGCCAAATTCTCCGACTCCGATGCAAACAAATCTATAATGTGGATCAGCAACAGGTTGTAATTATAGTACATGCTGTCAGATTTGCGGTGGGTTTTTCGCCCGTTGTGTTTTCCATCAATTTCCCCGGCACAATGGGGATATCCTCGTTTGCGGTAGAATTGTTCCTCATTTTTCGTAAGCTCCTCTTCCGAAGACGGTGTTATCTGTTCAGCTAATAGACCTTTCCAAATTACTTGGCATATATCTTTCACAATAACTGAAATTGTTGCGTGGTACATCCTAAGCCCAAACGATAGGCTTCTATACAGGGTGCCTCATACTTGAGTACATTGAATTGGGGGAAAGATTCATTGACACAAGGGTAGTAAAAAATTGTGTAGGTGGGGCAATATGCACCGCTTATGATTTACAGGTTGTTCAATGTTGGTCGTCGTCATCTTAATTTTTCTCACTTATCTCCGTAAGTACTCTTCAAATGATAATAAAATAAATGCTGTATTGTAGATAATATGGTGTTTTCCCTGTGGTGGTGGTGTTTCCAATCCTAAAAGGTGGAAGATTCCTTTGTTGAGAACTGCGAGCAATAGCAAAACTCTTCAGAGGTAAATATTTTTGGAGACTGGGAGTTTTTAGAAATGAGTTGAGCTCTGTATTCGACTATCAACAGAAGTCTTTATTAAAATTGCTCAATTTTTATACACAATTAAAACCTTATTCTAGCTTAAAATCTAGTGGAGGGGCATGCAAAGTATGAGTAGATGACCTACTTAATTCTGGTCATTTCCATACTTACCCAACGGAATATTGCCAATTCCAACCTAGCAATATTCCGTTGTGCCGTCAGGTAATTGACCCATTATGAAGTTCTCTTATCCCCATTATAAACTTCTGTTGACGGGAAATTTCTTTATTCGCGGATATTGCGTAGTAAATATTTTGATATTTGAATAAAATTGCGTAAAATATCATAGAGTTTGCTGACCCGGGAGAACGAACGAGTATGCTACAATAATTGACTGTCCTTCCAATTGGTGTACCAAGCAGATATCACATTTAAATATATGAAAACCAAAAATTTTAAAAACTCAACTTTTTGTGATTCTTGAAAGGAAAATATTTTATACAAAATAACATTTGACCTAATATTAATTAGGACCACGACGAATCACATTAAAAACTCTGCAACTCCTGAACGGTGCATTTTCCCCACCTCCCCTCCCACCCATACAATTTCTTACTCAAGGAATCATTCCACCAATTTCAGGTACCTAAGTACGGGGCACTCTGTATAATGATCCTGTTGCCAAAAACCTGAAATATAGAAACTTGTAGAAATTATTGACATTATATATTTCTATTACTTTATGCGCTTTTTTTCTTGGTTATCAGAATAAGAAGTAAGAAAAAACCGAAAGGCCAGTCAAGGTCCGCGCCGTAGATTTTCCGTGAAAACGTCGGGATAAAATTATGATGAGTGTTTCTTATTAGTATGTTCTTAAATCAATGTCTCTTATACAATGGTTATAAAGAATAATACGATGATAGAAAAGATAAATGACAAATTTATTTTTTCGCGCCTGTTTTCATTTTTTCTTTAATGCTACCGTGGCTCTGACATTTACTCGGCACTGGACACTTTATTTGAATTCGATTTGTTGCAGGCTCTGTTTGATTTGCAGAATAAAATGCCCATTCGGCCCATATATACGAATCATATGAAACGATATATTTAATTTATTTTTTCAATTTTCAATTTAATACCGACTTTCACTTATACTTCGGCGATTATTTTTATTGTTTAACTTTAGGTCCTAGTAGCTCTTCTCAAACTCCTTACAACGACTCCCGAACGAACGTTCTAAACGATCGCGTTCTCACGCTACACTGATTTATAATTTTACGCATCGCTTATTAACAACAATCATGCGTGAGTGAACTAGCCCGATCACGTCACGCGCACAACGAATGCCGCACGAAAGCTACGTAAAGGAAATCTTTATCCATTGTGACCTCAACAGTTGTTATCGCATTATTAGCCTCGTAGCTATTGGCGATTGAATTCTGACGGTATATTGTACCGGAAGAAAGTTTCACTGGCTATCAGTGTACTTAACGAGCGTAAAGACGTTTTAGCGTCAAAAACATAACAAACAAAATGTTTGTACTAATATGTACTTTAATTATCAAACTATCAATTACAATGCTTATAGAGAGTAGTATGGTTTCAGAATAGATAAATCACAAAATAATTTTTTGCCGCCGTCTTTTTATTTCTCTTTCGATGCCGCCGTAGCTCTCGCACTTGCTCGGCACTGAACATTTTTAGTTTTTAATATTTGTTTTGATGCGGGTTTTCTTCGATTTGAGTTTCTCATAATTCGGTGCATATTTACGCCTCATTTGACACGATATCTTTCATATTTTTTCGATTTTAAAATTCATAACGATTTTTGCCTATATTTCGCAGAATAGTTTTATTGTTTCACTTTAGGTCCTGGTAGCTCTTTTCATGCTCTTAACATTGAATCAATGTCCTAGCTCAACGCGTTCTCACGCCACACTCATAAATATCCTCACACAACGCTAACATACGTATAAACATGTTCTATCCACCTCAACCGTTGTTATCGCGTTATTAGTCTCCTAGTTATAAGCGATTGAAAAATGACGGTGTTTTGTAACACAGGAATGTTAGACTGGCTACCAATGTACGAATTATAGACTCAGAGTGCTTTAAAAAATGGACTTTATTTTCCTATATCAACATACTTGTTTTAAATCTAAATAGCTACTGAATTGCTTTCCAAAATTATGGCAATTTTTATTACTGAACTTTGCTTACACCTAAATTTTGCTCGTGGGAACTGTCTGGCCGAAAAGGTTTTGAACAGAAGAAAAGGTTCATATTTCACGTTTCCAGAATTCTGGAATTATTCAATCGCGCATAATTTTCACGCGCGTGTTGGATGCGCGTTTTGGATCCGCGTGACGGATGCGCGTGTAAGATTTATATTGTTAATTTACATACTCAACGAAAAGAAAGACGTTTTTACGTCAAAATGAAAAATTTTGCAGGATAATTTTTGGATGGAGTTAAGTAAACAGCAAAAGCGCCAAGGCCGAAAAGCTCTCTGATAAGGAGAAGGGCTACTTGGCAAGAAACAGGAGGATTGTCGCCGATTTCGAGAAGAATATCGCTTCGCAGGAATTGGGGACAAACGTTGAGGAGCTCCCAGGACCGTTAAGGTCCGAAATCGGAGCTAGTAGCCAGAGCGCCAACTACAGCGGTCCAACGCTGTTGCCTACCACCCTCAGGAAAACCCCCACAGCCGACTTCCCAGAAGAAAGCTAAAAGGGAGCGATCCAACGAGGAGGAGGGGAAAACAGCAAAAAAGGCCAAAACCTCGTCAGTAGACCAAGCGCCCACCGATTGTCAGATGGCTATCATAGATCGATCAGATCTAGATGGCAAAATATCTGGTGAAAGGTGGGAAATTCTCGAGACGAGGTTTCTGTATGCGATGGCGAGTGAGCAGAGTTGCTCGATGGAGGAGTTGGCCTTCGAAGGAGCAAGCTGGCACAAGGGAGTCAAGGTCATTGGCTGCTCGGGGAGAAAATTCGTTGATTTTCTGAGCCGTGTAGTCGAGGGCCTTGGTGAACTTTGGCCAGGAGCCAAATTGGAGGTGATTCCGAAATCGGAGCTACCACTGCGGAAATTAGCACTTTCATGGATTCCTCCCCCACCAGTGGAGGACGAAGCCACAATGAAGTTGATTTCCAGGCAAAACGGTCTGGACACGAGCAAAGAGCGTCTACTTCAATCAAGCCCAACAGGTAAAAAAAGAGCGTGTATAGTAGCAAAGAGATTAAATCTCATTCTACTTTCACAGCACAGCAAAAATGACATGGTGGTGGCAGTACTAGAGGAGAGGGGCAAAACTAACCTGCTCCTGGCCTCAACATACATGCCATACGAGGAAGGAGACCCCCCATCAGCAGCGGTCCGGGCTCTTGTACAAGAGGCCGAAGATAGAGGATGGCACATGGTGATGGGATGCGACGCGAACGGTCATCACGTCCAATGGGGGAGCAGTGACATCAAGAGAAGGGGTGAGTCAATTTTAAAGTTTATAATTGCTACCAACCTAACAATTTGTAATCGGGGTGACACACCCACCTTTACTAACAAAATTAGGGAGGAGGTAATAGACCTTACATTGGCCACTAACACTATTAATTTAAACGCAGAAAACTGGAGAGTTTCTCCCGAGCACTCCTTTTCGGATCATGGGAGAATTCTTTTCGACATTAATCGGAAGGTTCAGGTAGGAAAACCCTACAGGAATCCAAGGAACACGGACTGGAACAGATTTTCCACCGAAGTGGGGAAGGCAATGAAAATGAGGAGCACACAGTGCTTCGGTACCTATCTCCACACGGTGGCGGATCTGGAAGAGTCCGTAAAACAACTTTGCGAGATTTTGCTAAAAGCCTTCCAGTAAACTTGCCCCATAAGCAGAGCTCGAAGGGAAACTAACAAGTGGTGGAAAAAAGAGCCCAAGCAACAGAGGGACGCTGCTAGAAGCCTTTATAACAAAGCAAAGAAAAGTAAAGAAGAGGAGGACTGGGCTAACTACAAGTGCAGTTTTAAAGAGTATAAGAATATGATAAGAAAGACGAAATGGGACTCTTTGGTCGACTTCCTCAACTCTATAGAGGACGTGAACGAGGCCTCAAGGTTCAGGAAAATTCTTTCCAAAGACATCACAGTCACGGGAAACCTGAAGAGACCAAATGCAAGGAGTCGAGCAAGGAGACACTAGAGCTGCTGATGGAGACACACTTCCCGGGCAGCCTGACAACATGTGGCGAGGAAGAGAGCCCAACGATCAGGATTAGTCCAAAGGAGGTAACTACAAAGGACGCCATCACCAAGGAGAAGGTAATATGGGCGGTGAAAACATTCGAGCCATACAAATCTGCGGGGCCGGATGGAATCGCACCAGCCATGCTGCAAAATTCGATAGGCAGCATAGCAGAGGTACTGACGAGCATCTTTCAGGGCTGTTTATCATTAGGATACATCCCTGAAACATGGAGAGAGGTAAGGGTTACTTTCATACCCAAATCGGGGAGGTCGAGCAACACTACACCAAAGGACTTTAGGCCAATTAACCTCTCCTCGTTCCTATTAAAGACAATGGAGAGACTTCTGAACCTTAACATTAAGCAGAACCCTGAAATAGAGGAGGAGTGTATAGCACAGCACGGCTACCTTAAAGGTAAATCGGTGTAAAGTGCGCTGCATGAAGTGGTCGGAACGATTGAAAAATCCCTCCAGCAAAAGGAATATGCCTTAGGGACGTTTCTGGACGTAGAGAGAGCGTTCAACAACGTCACGACCAATGAAATAAAGGAGGCATTAATGGAGCTGAAAGTGGAGCCCACCATCACATACTGGATAATATATATGCTAAAAAGCAGAATTATCAGTGCAGAGACGGGGGAACACAAAATCAGAAGACTGGCGACCAGGGGTACACCACAGGGAGGGGTAATATCCCCACTTCTGTGGTTGATCGTAATCAACACGATCTTAAAAGAACTCAGGGGTAGGAGAGTTGGGGTCACCGCCTACGCAGATGACGTAGTTAAACTGACAACAGGCACAGATCTACAAACGATCTGCGACACCATGGGTGAAGCTTTAAGAGAAACGAGCAACTGGGCGGAGAGAAATGGCCAAGGGATAAACCCGCAAGAGACGAAGCTAGTTCTCTTCACCAGAAGGTATAAGATACCGAAGGTCAGACTACCAAAGGTGAAAGGACGGGTACTAGACCTCTCTAGAGAGGCGAAGTACTTAGGAGTCATCCTGGGCTCTAAACTCACTTGGAGGAGTAACATGGAGGAAATGATGAAAAAAGGGATAAACACTTTCTACATATGTAGGAAAATGTTCGTAAGGAACTGGGGTCTGCAACCAAAGATCATACACTGGATCTACACAACGATTGTCAAACCCATTATCACATATGGAGCCCTTGTGTGGTGGAAAGCCATGGACAAGGAGACGAACAGACAGATGCTCGGAAAGGTGTAGCGACTAGCAGCGATAGGTATAACGGGAGCGATCAAAAGCACACCTCAAGCGGCGCTGGAGGCGATCTTAAATTTGCAACCGTTAGACCTATTTATAAAGGGCCTGGCAGCCAAAACAGCCCTACGGCTGAGAGAAACGAAACTGTGGAGGCATACAGGCCAAGGGCATGCTAGTGTACTGGAAGAGATAGTAAAAATGGGAGGCACCGTGGAAACCGGAGTGCTACGTCAACGCACGGACTATATGATGGCAAAGCAATGGTTCGGGGAGGAGCTGGAGATCAAAATCCCCACCAGAGAGGAATGGGAAAATGGTTCCATTTTTGAAAAAGACGAAATAAGCGTCTTTACGGACGGCTCAGTCACAGGAACGGGGACTGGAGTCGGTATATTCTCGGAGATACTAGAGGTCAAGGAGTCACACAGGCTCAACAAAGGCTGTAGTATATTGCAGGCGGAAATTAACGCGATAGAGAGAGCAGCAAGAGTTAAGCAGCTGACCGACGAAGAAATTCTGAAGGTCACAATCTACAGCGACAGCCAGGCGGCTCTTAGAGCACTAGAATCTAAGACAATCAAGTCAAAGGCGGTGATGAGTTGCCGAGAAGCACTATCATGGATCCGAGACAAAGTTAGCCTCTGTTGGGTTCCCGCACACAGCAATGTAGTAGGGAATCTACAGGCGGATAAACTGGCAAGGATCGGAACCGAAATTCATAGTACTGAAGAAGCCAACTCTACAAAGCCACAGATGAGGTTGTTGAAAGATACCATCGACAGAGTAATTCGGGAACAACATGGCAAGAGGTGGAGCAACAGAGACGACTGCTTCAACTCAAGGCATTTGTGGCATAGAATTGAGGAAACCAGATCGGCGGGCTTTTTAAGAGCAAAAAAGACCTAAGTCCGGACCATCATAATGGTTATTACAGGACACTGTCCGGTCGGGAGAAACCTCCAGAGGTGGAGGCTCGCAAGCGACAGTCTCTGTTAGGAGTGTGACGAGGAAGACGAGACAGTGGAACATCTATTGTGCTCCTGCCCAGCATTGGCCGATAGTCAGAGGCAAATACTGGGGAGCGAATCCTTCACAGGGTTGGAGGAAATAGGGGTCATGGATGTTCAACTATTGAGGAACTTTGCCAAGGAGTGGAAATGCCTCACGACAGAGGAAAAAAGGATCAAGAAATAGGAGAGGAGGGGGATAGCGAAAATATAAAGGGCATCACAATGGGCCATTTGGCCACCGAGTGGGAGTGGATCGCACAATCGGTGTGAACACTCCACCTTGCTAACCTAACCTAACCTAAATAAACAGCAAACCAAATCAGGAAGCGAATCGTCTTATCTTTTGTAGCGCATATGAATCAACACGGATCAGTTGCAGGTTTTTAGGGATTTAATGGATCCAACGCAAATCACTGGCAGTCTCTCACCTGCAGCGGGACCTAGCCATATTGCGAAGATTGAAGTTGATGAAGATCGAATTCAGCGGCAGCAGCAACTGAATCAAAGTCAGAGGCACGGGGAACTGAATTAGGGTCAGGGACATCAATTTATGAATGTTCCAAATCCATAAGTGGCTACGACTCCATATAGCAGACCGGGGCGAAGCCAAAGGAAAAGAACAGACCCTCTTTCTCTCGGAAAGAAAAAAATTAGCTTTCGAAAACAAATTCCGATTTGAAGATGGATGGAGATGACAATTACTTGCAGAAGCAAGTCAAACAACACAATGCATTCTGTTCGCAAATAACTTACCTCACTGTACCTGATGTCCAAATAATTACATACTGCAGTGTACCACTCACCTGTTTTTTGTTCATTCAACAAATCATCAAATTACATTCAGAAACTCACCTGAACTTAGTTCCACGCGTCATCATTTCCCATTATCAAAGAAACTTACCTGACCTTGCCCTGGATCACCTGTCACCTGAAATGCCATTGCCCTAAGCGAAAAGCGCATGCATCATGAAAACACCTTTTTGCGAGAATCAAAACGAAGCCTTTCGATGTGAACTCAAATTACTACTCACCTTAATTGATTAAAGTTAGTCACTAAGCAACAAGTCTACGAATTTTAGCAAATCTAAGCATCTTTTTATGTATATAAATCCCATAAATTATAATAAATCAGTCAGTCATTAATTTAAAGTCGAATCTTTTACTTATCCTCTGCTTCTGGTGTATCGGTCTAAGACCTTTGCACACTTTACTCTAAATCTTGGTGTAACACCTAGATTTTCCCTTCAACTTTCCGCTGAAAAGGAGTCTATGAAAACTGAGTTGTGGTGATACACCTCAACCAGTCGAAAACAGCACAGGCAAAAGAGTCTGCGCTCAACATTTGGTGACCCCGACGTGATTCACGTCACGCGAACTCCAAACCATTCAAGTTTACGCGAATTTTAAACCGTTCACCGTCGCGACAAATCGTCAAACCGCGAACACCGTCAAGATCGTTTCATCCCGAGCATCCTGAAGAAGAAGCAGCTGAAGTTTCCATCCTATCGGCGTCCCTCCCAACATTCCGAGACAAAATTACCTCATTTGTGGCAGTCAACTTACTCAAGCCGCTGTTTGCTCTCGTCATTCCACTTCGTTATACTTCAGTAATAACGAGAATGTCCTCTTTGGAAGAACTTGCAAAACAACAGAACGAGACAGGAGGAGAAATCGAGAGGCATATAAGAAACTACAAGAAGGATTCTCCAACACGCAAAGACGACGAATACCTCGTCAACAAGTCCAAGGCCATAACGGAACTCTGGGAGACGTTTCAATCTGTGGACTACGGTATTCGGGCTAAATATGACCTCGAAACCAGTCATCCATATTCCCAGAAACAATACTTTGCCAACATAGAGGAGCTGTACCAGTGGTTTATCGAGGACGTCAAACTACGCTTAAGCAGTCAATCAAGCACTCAATCCACGGAGAATGCATCAAGCAGTCACAAGCCTGAAGATGCCAAGCCATCTAATGCCGAAAGTTCTCCACTTCAGGTCATGTTACGGAGATTGAACGCTGCAATCGTCTCATTAAGGCGCGCTTTGGACTCAGTCCAAAACCTCCCCCCTCAACAAAACGCTGTCGTGTACGAAGTAAAGTGCCGTTCCATTGAACGCCTGTGGGCAAACCTGGAGACCCTGCATGATGCCATCTGGGGAATGACAGACGACCCCATTGCTGCTGGATTTGATCAAGAAGCGTATCTTTTGCTGTCCGACGAAGTAGAGTCTACAATAATAGACTTACAACAACATTCTACACCATCCACACATCCAGTCACAAGTGATGTTTCGCCCAAGGTTAAGCTTCCAACCATCACATTGCCAAAATTTGAAGGCAATTATATTTGCTGGAAGCAGTTCCACGACCTGTTCTTGCAAGTGGTACACGAACAAAATCTGGGCAATGCGCAGAAAATGTGGTACCTGAAGACGAGTTTAACTGGTGAAGCAGAGCGATGTATTAGCCACCTAACGATCTCCGACGCGAACTATCTGTCTGCTTGGAACCTTCTCAAGGACAGATATGACAATGACAGATTGTTGGTAGCAGCCCTCATTAACAAATTATTGAACCAATCTGTCACTCACACCGAATCAGCCACAGCCATCAAGTCACTCCATGACACAACTCGAGAGTACCTGCTCAGTTTAACGAATCTCAAAATTGACATCAAAAACTGGGATGCTCTGTTGCTCCACATCCTCATCAAAAAACTAAACGGAGTTTCACACACGCTTTACGAGCAAGGCCTGGAACATCCTAGGAAATTGCAATCTATGGAGCACTTCCTTGCGTTCCTGGAAAGGCTATTCCAGTCACTAGAATCCCTTCCTAACAAAAACTCAAGAAACGCCGCTAACGACACTAATTTCGGCAAAGGACGACCCCCAAGGACATTAGCTGTCGTATCCTCAAGGACGCCGTGCTTCGTGTGTAAAGGAGATCATCCAATCTTTTCCTGCCACAGCTTCTTCAATCACAGTCCTGACAAGCGCCTTAAACTTATACAACGCGCTGGTCGCTGCGTTAATTGCCTCAAGAAGGGACATCGCTCCAATCAATGTCCCTCTGGTAATTGCCACAAGTGTTCCAAGAAACACAATACATTGCTTCATTTGGAAGACAACAGCCCAAGATCTCAAGCTTCGGGCAACCAGTCACCTCCCGCAGTCAACAACCAGCAAATACAAGCACACCCAGATTCAAGCACTAAGGAAGTTGCGCCACTCAGTTCCAGCACTCCCTCAACTGTCGGTGCTTATACTCTGTTAAGTACAGTCCTCATAAAGGTCACGGATAGCTGGGCAAACCAAATTCAGGCAAGAGCCTTGTTAGACTCCGGTTCCCAGCAAAACTTCATTTCAGAAAGACTTTTAAAAAGATTGGGCCTCCAAGAAACGCGACATTCAGTTACCATTGGTGGGATCGGTTCGATAGCACAGAACACACGCTCAAGGGCCAACATCGAAATACGTTCCAACATAACTGACTTCAGCACAAGAATAGACGTTCATGTCTTACCAAGAATAATAGCACCGCAACCCTCGCAACATATCGAGAAGACGTCCTGGCCTATTCCTGACAACATAAGGTTGGCCGATCCACAATTTCATCGCCCTGGTCCCATTGACATTCTTATCGGAGCCGAGCTGTTCTATTCAGTTCTCTCTGTTGGCCAAATAAAATTGGGAGAGCAACTTCCTATACTCCAGAACACGGTTTTCGGTTGGACCGTGTCAGGCCGAATCGCCGCGCCCAGCTCAGTAACTAACCTCGCGCACTGCGGAATATGCAGCGAAGATGAAACTTTGGACTCCCACATCCAAAAATTCTGGCAGCTTGAGGAAACTGAACATGGCTCAAATAATTATACCGCTGCTGAAAACAAATGTGAGGAATTCTTCATCGAGACTACGAAAAGGGACAACCACGGCGACGGTGCGATCCACATGGATTGGGTGAGTCCAGTGACACGGCACTTCGACGCTTCCACTCCTTGGAAAGAAGACTAGCTAAGGATCAAACTTTAAGGCAGCAGTACAACGCGTTCATGAGGGAATACATAGAGTTGGGTCATATGAAGGAAGTCTGCTTCACTATGGTAGAAGAGCCCTACTATTTCCTTCCACATCATTGCGTCCTCAGACCTGAAAGCACAACGACTAAATTACGAGTGGTCTTCGATGGATCAGCGAAAACAACCAGCAATCTGTCACTGAATAATGTCTTGGCAGTCGGGCCAGCCATTCAGGGCGACGTCTTCACAATATTACTACGCTTCCGTCTTCCTCGATACGTCTTCACCGCGGACATCGAAAAAATGTACCGGCAAATCCAAGTTGACCCAGCTGACCAAAAATACCAGTTGATATGGTGGAGGGACGATGTAAATAAACTGTTGAAGTGCTATCAGCTTTGCACCGTAACTTATGGTACTGCTCCAGCTTCTTATCTCGCCACGCGTACCTTACATATGCTGGCCGACAATGTGAAGGACCAGTACCCTCTTGCCGCTCAATCGCTCAAAAACGACTTTTATGTGGATGACGTTTTGTCTGGTTCAGACCACTTGCCCACCTGCCTGCTAAAGCAAACCGAATTGTTATCATCTCTGAAAACCGCGGGCATAAGGCTTCGTAAGTGGTGCGCAAACCATCCTCACCTACTTAAAGAAATACCAGCTGAGGATCAAGCAATTGAACTAGACTTCAGTAACCATTCCGACGACAGCATCAAAACGATGGGGTTAACCTGGCAACCCAAATCTGATTCTTTCGCCATTCGAAGCACTTTAATCCCTATGCAAAGGGTCACGAAGCGAACCGCTTCTTCTGACACCGCACACATCTTCGACCCATTGGGCATATTGGCTCCAGTGGTCATAACGGCGAAGCTGTTTTTGCAGAAACTGTGGGAGTTAAAACTCGACTGGGACGCTTCACTTCCACAAGAACTACATACCAAATGGATCAGCTTCAGAGATGGCTTGAGCGCATTAAACCACATAACGTTCCCCAGACATGTATTGGCTCACAAAACAAGCTCCCAAATACAACTACATATTTTCGCTGATGCCTCAGAGAAAGCATATGGTGCTGCCGCGTACATCAGGTCCGTAGGGCGAGACAACGTTGTCATTGTACGATTACTATGCGCCAAGTCTAAGGTTGCACCAATCAAGCAAATAACACTACCTCGCCTCGAGTTATGCGCCGCCAAATTGGCCACACAGCTCAAACAGCGCATTAAAAACGATCTACAGTTGAATAATAATCAAATCTTCCTTTGGACTGATTCAACAATAGTCCTCGGCTGGATTAAGGCCGAGTCATCAAACTTCCACACTTTCGTTGCCAATCGCATCTCGGCCATACAGCGTGCTAGCATTCCTGAACAATGGAGACACGTGTCATCTTTGGATAATCCGGCGGACTTATTATCAAGAGGCGTCCCCCCTGAAAAATTGGCCAACAACACTCTGTGGTTCTATGGTCCAATGTTCCTTCATGGTAGAGAAGACGCATGGCCTAATCTTAATCCAAACCCAGACGAATGCACTCTGGAGCAACGGACTAAGATTCAATCCACATGTCTCGGATTCACAAGGGACGACGACTTCCTACTCAACATTAATCATCAAAATTCCTTCACACGTCTTCAGCGCATAATCGCTTATATTCTACGCTTCACCAAGGCTACGAAACGGTGCTCCAGAAAGAACAATTCACCTGTTCCATCAGTGATAGAGCTGGAAAGATATGTCAGTGATAGATATGTCCAGCAACAAGGATTCAAGGACGATCTCCAGCATATAATCAAACATGGCGAAGTTTCAAGGGGTAGCTCAATCAGCTCCTTGACCCCTCTTTTGGACCAAGATGGAATCCTTCGTGTAGGCGGACGCCTCGAGTCATCAAATCTCGAGTATCGAGCCAAGCATCCTGCGCTTCTTCCGAATTGTCATCCAATAACCAAGATGCTATTCAATGCGCTACACATAGAAAATATGCATGCGGGTCCTCAGGCTCTACTCGCCATCGCTCGACAACAGTTCTGGCCACTCGGCGGCAAGAACCTAGCCCGCGCCGTCGTACAACACTGCGTTCGTTGTGCCAAGGCCAAGCCCAAACTATTGACACAACTGATGGGGAATTTGCCACCTGACCGCGTTCAGCCTGCACGACCATTCATCAATTCCGGAGTCGACTTTTGCGGCCCGATATACGTTCATTTTAAGATCCGGGGTAAACAGCCACAAAAGGCTTACATCGCTGTTTTTTGTTGCTTCGCTACGAAGGCCGGTCATTTGAAATTGGTGAGCGATTTATCAACGGATGGCTTTCTTGGTGCCTTGCGTCGATTCATATCACGGCGAGGACATTGCCGGAAAATTTATTGCGACAACGCCACCAACTTTGTCGGTGCCCGAAATCAATTACAGGAGCTTAATGATGTCTTCAGCAAGAATGCTTCCAAGGAGAAACTACTCAAGGAATGCAGTTCTCGAGGTATTGACTTTCACTTTATCCCTCCTCGAGCTCCTCATTTCGGTGGGCTGTGGGAAGCCGCCGTCAAATCTGCAAAGAATCTAATGCAGCATAGTCTTGCCTCCGCTTCATTGACGTATGAAGAAATGGAGACAGTCATCGTGGGAGTAGAAGCTATTTTGAATTCTCGCCCCATTACGCCAATGTCTGATGACGCCAACGATCTCGCAGCCCTCACGCCAGCACACTTCTTAATTGGTGAGCCACTAACAGCGCTCGTCGACCCTCAGGCTCATTCAAACAAGGTCAGTTTACTAACTCGGTGGAAGCTTGTCACGTACGTCAAGAACGAGTTCTGGAAACGATGGTCGACTGAATATTTGAATCAACTCCAACATCGATTCAAATGGAAACATACGGCCCAAAACGTCTCACCCGGTACAATGGTCATCATGAAGGAAGATAACCTTCCACCGTTGAAGTGGCCATTGGGGCGCGTAACCAACGTCGTTAAGGGAGAGGACGGACTCGTTCGAGATGTCGACGTAAAAACAGCAAATAACATCTTGCGCCGACCAATACACCGATTGGCACCACTCCCCATCGAAAATGAAGACGTGAACGACATGGAACCAACCGAGCAACCAAAAAAGAGAATGATGCCTCAACCATCAGTGGACCAAGGCCCCACGCCAGTCAAACACGCTCGCTCCGCTCTTCTCACCGTGTTACTAGTATGTCTCTTCCTGTCACCGGTCACGGCATCTCGGGCAACTACAACTCCGTTCACTGCCAACCCAGGCATATATTTCGAAAACTTAGGCAGAGCAAACATTATTACCAGTGATTGGAATATTATAACATATTATGACATGCAATCATTTTGGAGGGAGTTCGAACTTCTACAAACGTTTAGTGCATCTTTATGTAACTTATCATCTACCATGCCCAATCCGGAATCTCATCACAAAATAGCCAAGCAAATTAACCGTGTAGTGGATGAGCTCAGCCAGACCAATCAACTGTTACGAAGTCGTCCATCAGGTCGAGCAAGACGAGGACTGCTCAACATCGTTGGCAACGCAGCAAATTTTATGTTTGGTGTCCTTGACTCTAAATACGCTGAAGAAATGTCCATGACCATTGACTCTATAAAGAACAACGAAGGCCATTTAGCAAATTTGTTGCGTAACCAAACTTCCATTCTAGACGCTACGGTCAATATTATGAAAAAGGATCACCAGGCTATTGACATGGAGTTTCAGAGAGTTGAGTCTCACTTAAATGATTTATCCACACAAATAAACGCAATACACAACGACGCACAACAAGAAGCTCGATCTCGGTCCTTCATCCTATTGTCGCTACAAGCTACACTGCTCGCCACCAACTTCCAAAGGACTCAAGGCCTGATTTTGGACGCCTTAGTTAATATACATCGAGGAAGAGTCAGCAGACATCTTTTATCGCCAGAGCAGCTAAGAACCGTTCTACACACCATTCGGGCTAATCTGCCTTCAAGTTTAAGATTACCACTCAATCAGGATGATATACTCCATTTTTACAATCTTATTACACTTGAAGGTAGAATGACGGACAAGCACTTCATTTTCAAACTCAGAGTGCCCTTAATCTCGGTTGAAGACTTCGACCTCTTTCGAGTGGTTCCAGTTCCAGTCCAGATGAACGATAGTTTCGTGGCTATTAGACCGTCCTTTCCCTACTTAATGGTCAACTTACATCGGGACCACTATTATCCGCTAACAGAATCTCAACTCCGCATCTGCACTACGATGAACGGGAGGCATTTATGCAGTCAACATCACCCGTTGTACAAAATTGGATCATCTATCTCTGCCTGTGAAATCAGCCTCCTGAATCAGTTAACTCCACACCATTGCCAGTTGATGAGAGTAGACGCCCATTCTAGTTGGACTCAACTTCACACACCAAACCAGTGGATCTTCTCCTTGCCAGAAAAAACCACAATCAACATTGTTTGTGGAGATGATATGTCACAGCTGACTCTCCAACGGACGGGTATCTTAGCACATGACAGCGATTGCGTCATTAAGCAGCCTCTCATCACGATTCGAGGGCACAAGAGCTACTCCACAGTCAGGCACGCTTCCTACGTTCCGGCATTTAACTTGACTGACCGCATCGACCCGCTCAACATGACTTCAGCATTGCACTATCAACACCACTTCACCCCACACATCCAAGAATTGGAATCATTCAAGCGAAGGCTGTCAGAAATGGACAACCAAATCCCGGCCTTGATACAGGGACACTCTAACCACCATCACGCTGTGGCCTATGGGACTCTGTGCGTCGTAATCATAATCATCATTGGGGTTATTTTGATGGCAACGAGGATGTGTCGCACATACCGGACATCACTACCGCCCTCAGTCGCAACTTCTGAGGACAGTCCAGACAGTGAAGATGCTGAAGCAACCACCGAGCCCTTCACCGTAAACGTTCATTGAATGCTTCCCATTCAACGCCGGGGAGGATGTTCGCAAATAACTTACCTCACTGTACCTGATGTCCAAATAATTACGTACTGCAGTGTACTACTGTACCTGATGTCCAAATAATTACATACTGCAGTGTACCACTCACCTGTTTTTTGTTCATTCAACAAATCATCAAATTACATTCATAAACTCACCTGAACTTAGTTCCACGCGTCAGTATTTCCCATTATCAAAGAAACTTACCTGACCTTGCCCTGGATCACCTGTCACCTGAAATGCCATTGCCCTAAGCGAAAAGCGCATGCATCATGAAAACACCTTTTTGCGAGAATCAAAACGAAGCCTGAACTCAAATTACTACTCACCTTAATTGATTAAAGTTAGTCACTAAGCAACAAGTCTACGAATTTTAGCAAATCTAAGCATCTTTTTATATAAATCCCATAAATTATAATAAATCAGTCAGTCATTAATTTAAACTGGAATCTTTTACTTATCCTCTGCTTCTGGTGTATCGGTCTAAGACCTTTGCACACTTTACTCTAAATCTTGGTGTAACACCTAGATTTTCCCTTCAACTTTCCGCTGAAAAGGAGTCTATGAAAACTGAGTTGTGGTGATACACCTCAACCAGTCGAAAACAGCACAGGCAAAAGAGTCTGCGCTCAACACATTCTGTCATTATTCAGTAAGAATAATGATTAGATTTCAAAAATAATATAAATGAATGGAGTTTAGAAAAATTATAATCTTTTTTTATTCCCTTAAAGTCCCAGCATCTCTCTTCATCTGCAATTGTCTCAAGGAAATCGATTTGCCCCTTTTGAATTATGTGTTGTACACTGGTTAAAATATATCCAAATGTGACAGGAGACATCCGATAGTATTCAAAAAAAAGTTCTTCATCTTCGCACAGTGTTTTCTGTCAATGGTGATATTCACCAAGGGTTGATCTTAATTTGTAAACTTAATTTACAAAACACTTTTTCTTAAATATTACTTTCTTAAATAAAAATTTTTCAATAATATTAACTCCTTACAGACAGGTTTCACGAACGATAAATAGTTAAATTTAACCCAAAATCTCTCTAGAACAACATGTTTTTGCAGTTCATGAAAGTCAAGATAAATAAACTAAAGAATAATTTATCCACGCGATTTTCTTGAAATAAATATTTATCCTTGAGATACAATGATAGTTTAAATTACTTTTGAATTGTTATAAAAAATCTTTGAATAAGTATTTATTTTTGTAAATACATTTATATAAAATATATTAATTTTATAATTCAAAATGGGTAAAAACCTCTCATATGTCATCTGCCAAGCGTTTAACTCGTAGATAACTCATAATTCCTTATGAAATTGTATCTAGGCACACCATGAGCATTAATGAAAGCGCCATCAATGAAATCTGATTCATTGACCATCGAAATTATTCATTGTCTTATTGATCAATCAGAAATCAAGAGGATTCCATTCATGGGGGTGGAATAAGATCAAGGTCAATCGAACGCACAATTTTTGATTTATGAAGCAATAATAAATTGTGCATGCGCAATCCCGCTTTGAGGAGCGATCGTCTGAATGATGAGTGGTCATTGTCTCAATTGGACGAACGATCCTGTAACCCATCCACCACTTGTTAGTTCCCACCCCCTATTTCTGGTCCATTATGACCCAAGTTCCATGCGGGATAATCTGTAATTCGAAACTCATTGCACAATGCGATGATGAGCTCGAGGTAGTTAAACCCGAAAGATTCGTGCAATGAGTTGCGAAAACTGAAACTTTGGGATTCAAAATGTTGGAGTTTTGAACCAAAAATTTAGAAATTTTTGTAATTTTGGATCCCCGGATCCAACTGTCGCGATACTTTTCTCGGATTTTCAACTCGAGGGTTAGAGTTTAATTACCAAGGAATGAACAGAAGACACAGGGGACTCTGGCACAAAAAGCGCGCCTCGAACTAATGGGGTCTCTCTTTCAGGTGAGATACTGGCGCGAGTGAAGCGATCGTCCAGTGGGTGGAGCGGGTCCTTGTGGGGAGCAGCAAAGTTAGTAGGAGGATTGCGCCGAAATGCAGATTATGAATCGGAAGTGGTAGATCAACTAGAGCCGAAATAAAATTTTGTTCAGCAGTGATAGTTCTTCGAATTAGTTTGGTCAAGTGAACACGCAACCAAAAACAAATTTCGTAGTAATGCAGGAGATAAGGGAATAATAACAGGAGATAAGTGATGGTTTATGAAAATGTTAAGTGGAATTTCCAAAGTTAAGAAAAGTGGTGAAAGAACAGTGCATTGTAATGCCGGATCCACACGCTTGGCGTTTGTCGCAAACACCAAACCTAGGCAAACACCAACCTGATCACAAACGTGTGGATGCATCGCAAACGCTTGCGGCAAATCCCTTTGGTTTGTGTCAAAAAACCGACAATCAACGGGAACGGCCGCAAGCGCTTGCAAACATGCACAAACATACACAAGCCATACCAAACGCTCAATCCACACGTTTGGATTTGTGATGGTTTGTGTAGGTTTGGCAAGCGTGTGGATCCGGCATAAGGATAATATAAATTTACATTTAAAATATTTGTTCAAATTTAATTCGTTTATAATTTACACCCTATGAATAGAACATTCTGAATTGCATAAAACTTGGGGGGGGGGCTAATATAATAAAAAGAAACTAATAAATTGCATGTTAATAGGAAAATTACTTACATTAACCTATAGCTAGCAGCTTGCATATTATTAGGCTAAATAAATAATTACATTAGGTAAAAATATTTTTAAACATCAAGCATAATATTAAGAATAAGGTGAAGCATGCATTCTCTATATATTTATTGTTAATAACAAAGGAAATTCTTTGGAGTACATGTACCTTTGTGAATTATAGTGGGATTATAACAAAGAGAAAAATTTTGTATTTAAACACGAAGTTGGAACAAAATAAATCAGTTTGGATAAGACCGTTAAGGAACAAACAATTAACAGTTTTTTAATCAATCTCTCACAAACGAGAAGCACTTCTGCACGAGTGAGTATGCCTATTTGCAGTCATGCAAAGGCAATCAATCTATATTAATAATAAATAAAAACAATATATGATTTTCGAACATGACATGGCGATCCTGCAAATTCAGAGTTAACACTGAAGGAAAAACTACGACAAGCTTTGAAGGATGTGACTGCTGTACCAAGGCCAATTCCGATCTCGAAATATAGGAAGCAACAGAATAAAAACGAGTTACAAGAAGTCAATGAACAGAAGAAGAGGAAAACTATAACATTGGATGAGTATAGGAAGAGGCAGGTTCAACAGCCGCAGAAAGAAAAATCAACGTTGAAATCAACATCTGTTACAAGACAGATCAAGACCAAAGGGAGAAAATTAAATAAAATAAGGAAAGAACTAGCAAATCTATATCTTTTAGCTGGTATAAGTAAAGGAAAAGAAAAAGAAATTTTCGTTAAATAAACAAATAAAATAAAATCGGAGAGGTGATTTTATGTTAAAAACAAAAATTAATCAAAGACACACTAAAATAAAATATTGTAGAAATTATTCCTTATGTTGGGGTTACGAGGGGTATTTTTATTTCTCAATGAGCCGAATTACACTTTACAATCGTTTATTTCTTTTCTTGAACCTCTTATCATTAGTACAGAAATCCCTTTACGAATTAATGGGGTCTATTCTGGCCGGTCATAGCAGATTCTGCTATTTTGACAATCTGCTATTTCCCATAGCATTGTTGTTGGCTTTCGTAACTTAACGAAAGTGACTTAAATTGCTATTCTGGGTGTAAAAATAGCAGAAAAATCTGCTATAATTCTGTTAAAAATCTGCTATCATAGCAGCCTCAATTTACCTGCCTTTATGATAAAGTTTTCTGCTATTCCATATAGATAAGTATATAAATTCATACCTAAATGATAAAATTCAATGTATTTTGTTAAATTTGCAGATTTTAAGAAATTTTCCTTAAATATATTGCCATGTTTCAAGACATTTACTATTTTTGCAGATGAAAAACAGAAAAAATCATAACTAATCCACTTATATTTCATTAAATAGATGAAAAATTGGAATATGTGAACAAAATTTGTTTAAATTGCCTTCTTTATGTTTACAATTCATTAATTTTCAATATTTCATAATTTGTTGGGTCTATTCTAATTCTTGCGAAAGAAATATGGATAAATTTGTTAAAAATACTATATATTTCTCAAAAATAAATATTGGTATTTGAAAATAAATAACTTTGGAAGAAAAATCATATCATATTATGGACATAGTGTTCGTCACGAAGTGGATGCAGACGGATTTTGGTTCAGAGATTATCTCTAGATGAAAATTAATTCTACTCCAGACACTATCTCTGAACCAGAATCCGTCTGCATCCACTTCGTGACGAACACTATGTCCATAATATGATATGATTTTTCTTCCAAAGTTATTTATTTTCAAATACCAATAACTATTTTTGAGAAATATATAGTATTAGTATAGTATTTTTAACAAATTTATCCATATACTATGTAGTATCAAATAGTCGCTTCATTTTCTTCTGGTTCTGGTTTGAGTTGGTCATTTTGTGGAATATCATGATATAGCTCGACTCGGTTTATGTGTCTTCCATTCCAAAAACATAATCAGATCACTTTGTTTTTGTGGTAGTCTTTATGCCGTCGTCTTTTCCAAAATCCAAAGAGCCCCCTCCGTTTTGGTGATTACGAATTGACCAAATCTTTCACTCAATGCACCCAAATTAAATATCTTCGTGCTTATATTGAAGCCTTTGCTATCAAATTGATTGAATTCCTTGAGTTGATGCTCTAGATATTCTTAAAATTCCTTAAAAATAATTAATCCTTAAATATTTTGTTGCACAAACAAACTTATTTGGGTATTTTACCAAAATCCAAACCAGAAAACTGTTGTATTTCATTAAATATTTATCAATAGTGTCTCTTAATTTATGAATTTAAAACAAATTTTTTACCTATTAACACATTTTTCACGCTAAAAAGGCATTTAAACTTATATATTATTACATTTTAAATTTTTGTTTACACTTTCAACCGTCAAAGATAGCAGATTTGGCTAAAAGTAATTTGCGAAATTCAGTTCGTAGCAGATTCGAAAATAGTTGGTCGCCAGAATACCAACTTATCGAAACTCTGCTACCAGCCAAATCTGCTATCGCCCGTAGCAGAAAAATCTGCTATTTAGCAAATTTCGCCAGAATAGACCCCAATATCTCTTTTCCTAGCAAATCAAAATTCTAACAACAGTACAAACGTTCTTCTACAATTGAACATGATTTGTCCTAACAAACCCTTTCTTAAAGTACAAAATTTTTTTTACAAATGATCATACGTTTATTTGTTAAATCTCTTGAAGTATAAAATTTCTTTTCAATTAACCATACGTTTTCTTGGTAAAATCTCTCTCAAAGTGCAAAGTTTCTTTTACAATTGACCATACGTTTACTTGTTAAATCTCTCTAAGTACAAAATTTCTTCCACAATTGACCATACGTTTACTTGTTAAATCTCTCTCAAAGTACAAAGTTTCTTCTACAATTGACCATACGTTTACTTGTTAAATCTCTCTCAAAGTACAAAGTTTCTTTTCAATTAAACACCTAATTACAAAAACCTCTCTCAAATTTCTAGCAACAATACAGTTAATTGGGCCCTCACTTCTTCGATGACTTCACTGCCTTCTTGTGTTGTCGGTAGTTCTTCCTCTCCATCTTAATCCTGTTGATTTCCAGGCTGGCGGCCCTTTTTTCGCTCTTAGTGCGCTAGAACGAGCTTCCACTGAGCCTCCTGAAGTCTCCTCTGAAAGTATGCCTCTGAGCCCGAACGCTGCTTCTTAGGCGGGGTGGGTTTGCGTGGTTCGTCCTTTTTCTTCGAAGCCGTACGACGTCGAAGGTATTCCTCTATTGAGATTGGGCGCGGTCCCGCGGTTGGGTCCTGGAGTGCTTCTTTTAAGGTAGCAGAAGTTTACTCCGTCATCTTTCGAAGGAAAACGCGTGGTGATGAGTGCCTGCTGCCTACTAGGGCCGTTCAGGTCTTTAGGTAGCTGACTACTAGGTCAGGTTACCCTTTACGGAGGCGAGCTCTCAGATCTGAAACGGGGAAGAATGCACTGGGGGTTCCTCTTTCAATGGGGCAAGAGAGTCTTCCTTCTCTTGAGCAAGAGGGTCTTCCTTCTCTGAAGCAAGAGGGTCTTCCTTCTCTGGAGCAAGAGGGTCTTCCTTCTCTGGAGCAAGAGGGTCTTCCTTATCTGGAGCAAAAAGGGTTTTTCTTATCTGGAGCAAGAGCTGGTCGGTTCTATCGTCCTCTACAGGGGTCCTCTTCCGTCGGCGGGTTGGTTTTCTCTGCCTCTATGTGGTCTATCGGAGGCTATTTATTGGATGTTTTTGCTGTTCTGGCAATCCTATCGATCGGGGCGCAATTGATGACACTGCATCCGAAAGTGGATTTTTCGTTCCACGTGCCGGTATAAAACTGAATCAATAACCCTGAAACTGAGATCGAATTCCTGTGCTGGCATAAAACCCGACCAATGGCCCTGAAAATGTACCGGCATAAAACATAGTCAATAACCCTGACCCTGAAAACGAGGTTGTTGCATTGCATTGGGATTGTTGCAAGTCATGGTGAATTGTACTCCATGTGTCGACCTAGAACTCAACCTGAAAATCCATTAATGTTTATTTTGCAATTTTCATGAGAAAGCTCGGAATTTCGTCGCGGCGGTGGTGTCGCGTTTCCTCTGTACACAGGTGCGCGTTATCACCTCGTGGTCGTGGAAATTGTTGATTCCGCGATTCCGTGGGAACGGTCTTATCACAAGAGAGTGCTTTGTAGGGATGGAGGGGAGAGTGGGGCATAGTGTTCACCTGGTAGTCAGTCTTGCGGTTGTCTTCGCGTAGTGTGGACGTGTTTTGTGTTGTTCCCTTTTTTTTAAAATTCATTAATTATTATCCATCAGTTCGTTCACTGATTGGTCGGATCGCGACTTGATTAGGTTTGTACCTGATTTATGTTAATCTTTCATTTGTTGTATATTGATTTTTTATTTGTTGAGTTTGATTGGCGTGTTATTGGATTTAGTGTAATTCCGATCGTGTGTTTTTTGATTGGTTGGTTGGACATCTCGACGTTTTGGCTTCCTTCCATTGTGATTGTTGTTCGAAGTTGTATTGATTGTATTGATGTAAGGATTTACGGTCTTAATTGTGACTGTGGTCATTTGTAGAAGAAACTTTGTACTTTGAGAGAGATTTAACAAGTAAACGTATGGTCAATTGTCGAAGAAATTTTGTACTTAGAGAGATAACAAAGCGAAATAAACGAATTCATAAATTGTGCGAGACTTGGGTACGACACACTCACAGAAATACAGGATAAAGCAGCATTCACCAGACTACTACAAACAAGACTGAGAGGCCGAGCACTGGAAGTAGTACAAACAGGATCAAACGAAACAATAGAAAATATATTCACTACCTTCAGGACGAGCCTAACACAGAATACCTCGTACCTAACTCTAAACACGCAATTGAGAAACGTCCAACAGCTGCCCACAGAAACACTACTAGGATATTTTAATCAGGTACGAGAGCTTATCAACACCTGCAAAAACGCGGCGGCCGTACAGTACGCAAATGGCGGGGACGACCTGAAAACAGAAATAGAAGAAGTAGGGTTACACTGTTTTAAAATGGGAATTACCAACCCCAACTATAAATTCCATCTGCTACAAGATGGAGATAATACCCTAGAAGGAATAAGAGCCAAAATAATAAGGCTAGAACAGACAGAACAATGCATGAGGCAAGGACCATCAACACAATTTGGCCAAGAAGACAGTATCGAGCAGTTGCGACAAATTAATGAAAGACAAACATACAGCCAGACTAGAAATTTTGGGGGAGGACCACAACAAGCCGCACCGCAGAACTACAACCAATATCCACCACGGCGAACATTCAACACACCACAAGACCATCAGTCAAACAGACCCAGTTTTAACACTTCACGAGGTAGGCCAGACAGGCGACAGGTGCGCTGCCACTTCTGTAACAAAATAACACAAGTGCGCTGTAACTTCTGTAACAAAATGGAACTAACACACAAAGGAGAATGGTAAATCACCAGGTAATAGGGGGTGCAATGGCAACACAATGCAACTTCTGTCTGAGGGAAGACCACACCGACGATAGGTGCTTCCTACGGGAAAGGTGGCAACGACTGCAAATGGAGGAAAGTATGAGACAGGCGGAAAACTCCGCAGAGGCGACCGATCGCACCGCGAGTCGCCAGTAACAGATAAAATGGATAGGTGCGACAAAATACCGGCAATCCCCAGAGTAACCATACCAACGAATCTCACCGAAATAGATAACCCACGATTTATAATAGACACAGGCTCAGAAGTCAGCCTAATAAAGGAAAACGAAATCAAGAGGAGTAAACACAAAGAAATTAACCGGCAAGAGAGGGTAACACTAAACACAATTTCGGGAGAACTAATGTCAAAAGGAACAATAAAAGGGGAATTGCAAACACCACGACCATATACATGCGAATTCCATGTGGTAGACCATATAAACTCCACAAGCATCGTAGGAATATTAGGAAATGACTTCATAACGAAACACTGTAACGTTGAGGGACCAACCCAACAACTGGTATTCCCAGCATACGAAGGGGAAACAATTGAGATCCCATTCGAGACATACGAAAGCCAGCGAATGGCGAACAAAATAAAAACATATAACATAGCTTCCATTGGAGGACACTCAGAAAACGGTAGCTCGCATGCTCCGGAGTGTAATTGGCCTTCACAAGGGAAGTTACGCAATGAACAGAGAGTTGAACAACTAGTTGATGAAACAGCTCCCAACGAAGGACACTCAAGTAACGGAAGCTCGCATGCGCCGGAGCGTAATATGGCCTTCACTTGGGGAGCAACAATACGCCCAAGACGCGACATGGTTGTCATCCTCTGGAGGACACTCAGAAAACGGCAGCTCGCACGCGCCGGAGTGTAACTTGCCTTCACATGGTGAACATCGAGATACACAAGAAGTGATGGAAATACCGAAAGTTGAAGAAGTACTGCAAGATGTAGCAACTCTATTTGACAGCGAACAACAGAACGAGTACGAAGAGACTCCGTCTACAGAAGCTGAAAAGAGTAACCACAATCTAACATGGTGGCATACTCGCAAATATGACAACCACCACCGGACCCTAGACTCGCACGCCGGGGAAGGTGAAAGCACTTCGACAACGAACCATCACAACGGACAACCAAACCAATCCAACAATGATCAATATGTAACATTGCTAGAACAAAGAACCATTCACATACCACCACGGTCAGTACAAGTTGTAGAAATATCCTCACGAATACAAGGAGAACAAATAGTAAGGGGAAAAGAGATAACACCTGGCGTCTACATCGGTAACGCACTGGTACAACCAATAGAGGACAAGCTAAAATTTACAGTGATGAACGCGACCAACGAAACAGTAACACTAAAGGAGCTACAAGTCGAGGTAGAGAAATACAAAGAAAAGAGGACAAGAAAAAATTACGGGATACAAAAAGGAGTACAGATAACAGATAGAAAAGGCGAAGAACAAAGAATAGCAGAGATAATGAAGATAGTAAATATAGGGGATGACTTAAACTTCGAACAAAAACAGTCCATAGAAGGTATTATACACGAGTTCCAGGACATATTTCACTTGCCAGGGGAGAAATTGAAGTACACCACCACGGTACAACACGAGATAAGGACGAAAGAGGAACAACCCCCTATAAAATGCAAGATGTTCCGACTTCCCGAAACGCAGAGACAAGTATTAAACGAAGAAATAGACAGACTCCTAAAAGAAGACATAGTGGAACCCAGTTGGAGTCAGTGGAACGCCCCAGTGCTGGCAGTCCCAAAGAAACCGGGACCTGATGGGAAGAAACGCTGGCGAGTAGTAGTTGATTATAGAAAGCTCAACGAAGTAACAGAAGGAGACGCATACCCCTAGGATAGAGGATATCCTAGACCAGTTGGGGAATTCACGTTACTTCTCCGTATTGGATTTTGCAAGCGGCTACCATCAGGTAGCGATGAAAGCTGAGGACCGCGACAAAACGGCGTTCAGCACACCCTACGGACATTATGCATTTAAACGAATGCCCTTCGGTCTCAAAGGAGCACCAGCAACATTCCAACGCTTAATGAACCACGTGTTAACTGGATTACAAGGACTGCGTTGCTTCGTTTATCTCGATGACATTGTCGTTTATGGAAAAAACCTTACTGATCACCAAAATAAACTGAGTGAAATACTACAACGCCTCAGAGAACATAGACTACAAGTGAATCCAGAAAAATGCAATTTCCTCAAGCGGGAAATAATCTGTCTAGGTCACAAGTGTGGCACCAATAGGGTGGCACCAGACCCATCCCTTCTGGAAAGCGTAAAAAACTTCCCAACACCAAGGACGGTGAGACAAGTCCAATCATTCCTGGGATTGGCTCATTATTACAAAAAATTTATAGAAGGATTCTCAAAGATCGCGGCATCCATAAACAACTTACTAAGAAAGGACGTTAAGTTCGACTGGAACGAGCAATGTGTAAAAGCCTTCGAGACACTCAAGGAAAAGCTTATCACACCACCAGTATTGCGATACCCAAATTTCGAAGAACCATTTAAGTTATACACAGACGCGAGTGGCGAGGCTCTGAGGGCTGTCCTAGCTCAGGGCCCAAATAAACAAGAACAACCGATAGCATACGCTAGCAGAACACTTAATGCAGCAGAGAGGAATTATTCCACGATTGAAAGGGAGCTACTCGCAATTGTATGGGCCGTAAAGAATTACAGATGCTACCTATACGGGAGAAAGTACACGGTGTACACAGACCACAAACCACAAAGAAAAACAACTTTCAAATGGCTTAAGATTTTTTAAACACTAAGACTAGTCGAAGATAATAAATTGTATATAATAATTCAATTACAAAAGTCAAAAAAAAAAAAAAAAATTGGTAATAGATAAATAACAAGAAATAAAAGAAAGAAAAAGGAGAACGCATATGTAAAACATTTAAACTGAAGCAAAGAAAGTAGATTAAAATATATTTGACGACCACATGGCAATTATCTCCAATGGATAAAATGCAATTTGGATAAAAAGTTTGAATGAAAATTGAAACATAATCCGACCATCACATTCCACAACGGAATTCGCGCCGAGTCAGCAAAAATTGCTGACCCAGCAAAATCGCGGTGATAACGACCGCCGGTCAGTTGCCGCATGGATGCTACGTGACACCTCCATTCACGCCGTTTAAACGAAAACTGCTGATTCAGCAGGAACGCGGAAATAAGCGACAGCCGGTCGCTACGACGGAGGATGAAACCTGAAACCTGGAAAAAACAACAACAACTACACGAGGACGTTCATTAATTGAGGAGAAAATGGGAAAGCAATTAAATAATGGGTGAATGTTCGATGTAATGAATCAAAACAACAATTCGCAGTGAGAGAGTGACCTGCAGAGAAAGAAAGTCATTGACCTGACACGTGCATCCGGGGACGATGGGAAAAAATTGATACATGGGAACTTTTGATTGTGGGAAAGTGACATATCAGCACTATTGGTACTATAAATAGGAACCTAGAATCGATCAGCTGTCAGTCTGGGTCCGGCGAGGCAGCGATACGCGTCGAGGAGGAGATGAGTGCAGCCCAATGAAGGAAGACATGTTCCAGCCCAACCAAAGAAGACAAACAGAAGAAGAAGAGACGAACCCGGCCAAGCAGTTGGAGACTGGAAGTCGACGATAATTGGTAAAAAGGTAACCCGATCAAGCAATCGGCTACCTGGTAAGACCTGAACCGTCCAAGTAGACGACAGGCAATTATAAACGTCGAACGAAGGAGTAGGACAAACTAAAAGTGGAAGAAGCTCCGAAGAATCCTGCAGCCATTTCACCCAAGAAATCAAGTGTAGTAAGTGTTAGGAAGCTAAGAATGAGACAAATTGTATTATGCATAACAAATAATAACAAGTTGAAATGTATTATGACTGAGTGTTAAGCCAATAGTATAACAAATAATAATAAGTTGGATTATATAATGACTAAGGATTAGCTAAATTGTATTAGGAATGAAAAAGTAATGCAATAAGGACATGTTAGGAAATATAACAATCAAATATGAAATAAAGACATAAATTAATAATAGAAATTCTAAATTGTATTATGAATGAAAAAGTAATGCAATAAAGAAATATTAGGATCAGGACCGCATTAAGTCATCCGGGGGACATAGGCGGAGATGTGGTGGAGGCCTTTTTAAGAGTAGAAAAAACGAGCATTATTTCCATTGTTACGGTACACGAAATGAAATCATTGTAAAATTGCTATATAAATTACTTGATACACAATTAAAATATTCAACTTTTATTTCAAAAAAATATTAAAGATTTACTTTATAAAAAAACTATGTATAGACTACATACAAAAATGAAAAAAGTTTCAAAAGTCCTTAGCAGTCTTAAAAAATAGTCATTAAAAATTTACTTTTCGTGCTTTTTTATTAGCAAAATTTTCAATAAACTCATCCAGATCAATGCTTCTCAAAATGTCATGCTCAATGCTCAAAATAGTCAAATTAGACAACCGATCTTGCTTCATAGATGTTCTCAATCTATTTTCCAATAATTTCAATTTGGAAAAGGATCTTTCGCTAGTGCAATTTGTCGTTAATAGAGTGAGATAGATTTTCAACACTACTAAAACATTTGGAAAAATATCTTCGATATTTTTGTCTATAATTAATTTATGCATCCTAGCTTCATAACTTATGGATTCTTTTTCCTCATTTTCATTATTTTTAATATAGTATATTGTTAACCAAGGGTCGAAAGTTGTACTTTTTTACCCGGGTTTAAATTGCCACTAGAGCCGTAGGCGAGAGTGGCAAACACTCGGTTAAAGAAGTACTATTTTTGTCCCGAGGTTAACATACGTTTTTTTACCCCGTGTCCGCCGAAGGTTTGATATTTAAACGAATTTATTTTTTAAATAATTTTATTTCTGACTATTTAATTATAAAAAAAATAAAAATGAAAGTAAAACAAACAATAAAATTTCTAAGGCGACTTTGTTTGGCCTAATAGGCTCGACAGACTGTAAATTTAATTCGGTTTAGGGAAACTAGTTAAGAATTATCCGGTTTAACCAGATTAGCTTGACAGACTAAATCCAGTTCTACTGTCAAAATATTCATAGAAGATGAATGCTGAAGCTGGCAACAAGCCAGTTACAACCAGTTAATCCATAAAACGGGATTTGGAAAATTCAGTTGCAATTATATCCAGTTGCGTACAGGCAACGAACTTAAACCGGATAAACGAGAAAATTGGCTTAAGTGAGGTAATCTGTCTGCGCTATTGGCTGGCTGGAACCGACTTATTGCCAACTTCAGCATCTATTTTGTATGGGTTTTTTTGACAGATAAATCAGATTTAGTCTGTCAAGCGAAGTTTGTTAAACCGGATAAACGAAGCTAGTTTCACTTAACCGTATTAAACTTAGCCGGTCTGTCTAGGCGAAAATCATATAAATTAAATAGAAGAAAATCCCTTTATGAGGCCAGCAATCCGGTTTAATTTTATGCAGTTGCGTATTAACTACGAATATAACCCGAATAGTAACAAAACAGGGTCGAAAATTTTACTTTCGGCGGTGGTGTTGTAAAAAAAAACTTTCGAACTCAATGCTGAAAAGAGCTATTTTCAACCCGCGAAACAGGGTCGAAAATTTGACTTTCGGCAGGGGTGTGGTAAAAAATTGCTTTGCAAATTCTTTAAACTGTATTAACTCTCCTGCTAAGTCGTTATCTAAATCATTTTTGTAAAATTCTTGTAATTTTTGAGCATGTACTATGATTTCGTCATTTTGAAGAGTATCTAAACTATGCAAAAAAACCGAAGTAACCCTCTACAACTTCATAGGCTTTGATTCTCTGGGTGTACGTTGAGATAAGCTTATCGGTCAATGGCAAATAGTTGTTAATTCGAAATTTTTCTGATGGGGTGAGTCTTAAATTCACATCATCTTCGCTATTAGCTCGATCGTTTGGTGAATTTAATCTCACGTTCCGTTTTCTTTTTCTTTTGCTTTCTTCAAAATAGTGTTCGCATTTAGAGAGTAATTTACCTTCCAATTCATAATGAGCAAAACTGTCACGCAATCCACTAATATACTTCTTCAAGGATCTCAGTAAAGCAATCGAGCAATTCAGATTTGTTTTACGACTCTGTAATTTAAGGCTGCATTTATTTATCCTTTGCAGAACATCATTCCAAAATACAAGGTATATTCCAACTTCGACTTTAGATATCATTTTATGTAAACATTTTGCTTCATCATTATACTCTGACATTTCACGTAAAATATTTTTTATTACTTCATAATCTTTAACTAAAGCGTTTATGCTGTCTGCACGTGATGACCATCTTGTAGTACTAATTTTTTTAGGAAAAATGACCCTTTCTTTTACATTTTGGAGTTCTGTTTTTAATCTTTCAGTAAGATAACTGAATCGATCCGTTGATGAAGTGAAAAAAACATAAATGCTTTCAACGAGATCAAAAAATTTACCACATTCTAATGTTGCGGACATCAGGGAAACTCCAATTAAATTAAGGGAATGTGCAAAGCACGGTGTCCATAGAGCTAATTCATTAGATTGTTAAATCAAAACTTGTAGGCCATTAAATGCACCACTCATAACTGACGCGTTGTCGTAAGATTGTCCGCGACAATTTTTTATGCCGATATTATGTTTTTTTAAAAATGGCAAAATAGCATTACATAAATCTTCTGCTTTATGCCCTTTATTAGCCATAAAAGTCAAAAAACGTTCAACAGGTTCGTTTTTTTCGATATACCTGATTGTCAGATTTAGTTGATCTTGATGTCCTGTATCTGTTGATGAATCAGCCGATATAGAGTACTATCGAGCGAAGTGGACATTATTAATAATTTTCGAAAGCACTGTATTACCGAGCAAATCAATAATCTCTTCATAGATCGTATTTGATAAGTAAGAAATATTTCCCTTACCTTTGGAATAATAATTTTCAATGTGATTTTTTAAAAAATCATCATACTCAGCTACTAATTCTACCAATCCAAGAAAATGTCCATTGCTAGCTGAACCTAAAGTAGCGTTGGCTCCTCTGAAAGGTAAATTCCGCTCGGCTAAGTAAATAATGATTTTCAAAATCTTTTTTAAAAAGATTGTCCAGTAATTTTTATTTTCGTCGATCAATAATAATCAATTTCAATAATAAATTGACTGCATTAATTGTTTCTGATCGTTCAGTGTATGCATAAACAACACGCGAATGAGATTCAGATTTTTCATGTTCGGAAATTCTGGCGGATGCATTTTTCCAGTCACAGAATCCCTCATTTGCGAACTGGGATGACCCTTCTCCAAAAAGCTTACAATGGAAACAATAGAGTCTTCCTGTCAAGGGCGAGAAACATAACCATACACGCTTAATTTTATCACCGGTTTTGATTGTACGTTCAAACATCGAATTAGTGCACCGCCTCTCAAAACCAGAACCCCTCGCAGAATCTTTTTGAACAACGGAATATTTTTTCAGTGTATCACCATCAAAATTGTGCAATTTTACACTCTCATCTTTGTTTTTTATCCAGTAATCGATGAATTTATCCATATTTTTTGGCCACTTTGAAATATCGTAGTCTTTAAAAATTTCTTCCGGAGACACATCTTGAATTATAGGAGCTTGAAATTGCAAAATATCAGCACCAGTATTAGTATTGCTAACAACAACAGAATCAGATGTAGAATCAATTTTTGAAATTGACTCTGATTCTAGGTCTTTCGAGTTATCGTTTGCAACACATTCAATCTTTATCTCACGATTACCAAAGGTTTCCTTTGTTGTAGAATTATTAGAAAATAGTTTTGGATCTTCTTTTTTCAAATCATTATTTGAACTTGAACAAAAATCCGTCATTCGTTTTGTTCTAGACAAAAGTTCTTCTTCTTTTTTGTTTTTAATTTTTTTTTTCTTTTAGTTTCTCTCCACCAGATTTTCAGGTTTGAGGACTATAGTTATATGTACAAATAAAACTTGTATTCACATAACTATTTATATTTTATTTAATACATAATATATTAAATACACTATAATAATAATAATAATTATATTATTTAATTCAAATCTGAGCTCTATTCAAAAAGAGCTCTCCAAATTGTCACCAAACTAAAGTAAACTAACTAAATTAACATTTTATAAAGTTAAAATAAAAAAGCTACTTAGATCTAAAATTAGCTACTTAGATCTAAAATTAGCTACTTGTTACAAGTAGTAACAAGTAGTTAAAACAAAGTATCTTAATATAATGATATTTTTAAGTAAGTACCTACAATACTCCCCTTTTCAAAAACGGAGTTAAGGTAAAACAACTGAAACGTGTTTTTTGTGTTTTGGTAAAAATCCTTCATCTGTTTTCTCAATGTACGCCGGTTTAATTCGATCTACAGACACGGTTTTGATTTTATTATTAATTTGAATTTTAAAAACCTTTTCTGTCCGATCAAGTACCTTGTATGGTCCCTCATATGGAGGAGTTAATGAAGGTATTTTACGATCAACTCTTGCGAAAACATGAGTACAGTATTTCGAATCTTTAAAAACGAAAGGAGTGTTTGATGATTTATGAGAAACAGAAGTAGGTCTCAACAAAGAAATGGATTTTCTCAAATTATCCAAAGTTACCGAAAGAGGAACTTCTAATTCTTTATTCATAGAAAAATCCCCAGGAATTCTGAGGGTTTGCCCATAAACTACCTCAGCCGCAGAGCATCCTAAATCAGCTTTAAAAGCTATGCGAAAACCAAGCAATATCAAAGGCAGCCTTTCCGCCCAATTATTCACAAAATTAGAAGATTTAAGCACAGCTTTCAATTGGCGATGGAAACGTTCCACCATGCCATTGCTCTGAGGATGATATGCAGTTGTACGGATCCTATGTGTTCCTAATAATGAAATTAATGTGTTAAAAAATTTTGACTCAAAAGGAGTTCCTCTGTCAGTAGTAATGGTGAGTGGAATTCCAAATCTTGCAACATGATGTGCCACAAACGCTTTTGCTATTGCTTCAGCTGAAACCTCTTTCATGAGAATAGCTTCTGGACATCGTGAGTAACGATCAATTAATGTTAATATATATGAGTAACCACTAGAAATTGGTAAAGGACCAACGATATCCAAATGCATGTGCTGGAAACGGGTCATAGGAAGTGGGAAAGAACCTATTTCTGATTTTGAATGCCTTGTAATTTTGTTTCGCTGACAAATCTGACAAGATTTAGTCCATTGTCCAATATCTCGATTCATATGAGGCCAGAAAAATTTATCAGTTATTAATTTCCTAGTTGCCCGAACGCCTGGATGAGAAAGTGAATGTAGTTTCTCACAAAAAGATTTTCTACAGACCTCAGGAACTAGGGGGCGCATTGTATTGTTGTAATTGTTGCACCAGATTTTGATTTTTGAAAAAGGATACGTAATAAGCTGGAATCTTTGTTCTTTATCATTTTTAATTAAATTCTGAATTTCCTGATCCTCTTTCTGATGTTCAGCGAAATTCTGAATATTTAGTGGAAAAGCTTCAGCGGTATCAACAGATTCAAGTTTAAGATCATCCACTCTAGATAACGTATCAGCAACCACATTCGATTTACCTTTTATATGTACAATATCATTTGTGAATTGCGATATAAAACTTAATTGTCTCGCTTGTCGAGCACAACGATCAGTCTTTGACCATAAAGCTGTCGTTAAAGGTTTGTGGTCAGTAAAAACAACAAATTTCCTACCCTCTAACCAATGTCTCAAGTGTTTAATAGATTCATAAACAGCTAAAAGTTCTCTATCGAAAGCCGAATATTTTTGGTGTCCTCCATTTAACTTTTTTGAAAAGAAGGCTAAAGGTTTATAAGTTCCATCAACGAACCGGTGGAGAACTGCTCCAATTGCTGTATTTGATGCATCCGTTGTGAGACTATAGTCACCTTCAGGAATGGGATGCACCAAACAAACAGCTTCGGCTAACATTTGTTTCACTCTATTAAACGCATTGGTATGAGAATCAGTCCAAACAAAATTTTTAGGGTTTTTAACGGAGCTAACAACCAGACAATGTAGAGGAATCAAAAATTCAGCTAGATTGGGGATAAAACGATGGTAAAAATTTATCATACCGATGAAACGTTGAAGACTTTTCAAATTTTTGGGTTCTGGAAAATTAGTAATAACATCAATCCTTTCCTTGGAAGGAAGAATTCCTTTTCCCGAAATATTATGACCCAAAAAATTTAATTCAGAAACTCCAAATACGCATTTCTCAACTTTAATGTTTAAACCAAAATCTTTTAAACGAGTAAAAACTTGTTCTAGATGTGAAAAATGGTCATCCTCATTTTCACTACTTACAAGGATATCATCAATATATACGAAAACGAAATCAAAATCACCCAAAACTTCGTTCATAAATCTTTGAAATGTTTGAGCTGCGTTCCGTAAACCAAAAGGCATTCGAAGAAACTCAAACATTCCAAAGGGGGTTGTTATGGCTGTCTTGTGGATATCCTCTTCAGCAACAGGAATTTGATTATATGCCCGACAAAGGTCTATTTTTGAAAAAATTTTGCTACCATTTAAATTCAAATTGAAATTTTGAATATGAGGTAAAGGGTATCTGTCCGGGATAGTGATGTTATTAAGGCGACGGAAATCTCCACAAGGTCTCCAATCTCCATTTGGTTTAGCAACCAAATGAAGAGGCGAGGACGCCGGAGATTTTGATGGTCTACAAATACCAAGTTTACATAAAATAGCAAATTCTTCATAAGCAATTTTGCTTTTGGTCACATCTAAACGTCGAGGAGAAGAAAAAAGAAGAGGTCCAGAAGTAAAAATATGGTGCTGAATCGAATGTTTAATTTCAGCAGTAAAATTTGAATTCGAAGTTATCTCTGGAAATTTTTTTAAAAGTTGTGAAAATTTATTGTTTAACATAGAAATTTTTGTTGAAGGTGTAACAGCTGAAGAGCATATCCCAGAAACTTTTAACTGCGTTTTCGTATCAATTAGTCGTTTATTACGAAGATCAACTAGTATCCCAAATTTCGCAAGAAAATCTGCCCCAATAATAGGTTTGTCTACCGCAGTAATTGTAAAAAGAAAAGGAAAATCTCTACGTAAGTTAAGAGATACCGTTAGCAGCTTATTACCAAAAACTTTAATAGGGGTTCCATTAGCTGCAGTAAGATTTATTGCTGATGGACTTTTGGTGTCTGGAAAAAAACGACGCGGCAAAACAGAAATATCTGCCCCAGTATCAATAAGAAAATGAAATTTTGTTAATGGGTCCGAAACAATGAGGCGACGTGTTGACATGGAACTAGCATCCGTCGCTTTAATGTTAGTCCTTAATTGTTTAAATTATTTTGCTTTTCTTTATAATTACAAGGAAATATACATTTAGTGGCTTTATCACCGAAGTTTGTATGATACCAGCACATACCATTTGAATCTCGTTTTGGTGTTGAAGACCTCGTCCTTGAATTTGAGCGGTGGCGATATCGTCCACGAGGGTCATTATAAAAAGTTTGAAAACTTTCACGTAAACGGGAAACCTCTTTCTTTATGTTATTTACATCAAGAGAAAGAGCGGAAATGGCATTGGCTATTTCCATTTGAAATGATTGGGGTGACCGAGAAGTATTAACCGCATTGATCTCTCGTGGTTGTATAACTTCCCAAACATCATCTGCAATCTTTATAAGTTCACTTATATCTTCCCTACTTGAAGCGGTAACTGCAATTTTAACTGCTTCAGGCAATTTCCTTAACCAAAGTTTTTTAAGAAGACTAGGGTTAACAAAATTCGAAGAACCCATTGAAGTTTCCATGTCCCTATAAAACGAGGACGGTTTCCGATCCCCAATCTCTGATGGTAATAATAACTGCTCTAATCTTTTTTCCTCACTAATTGTGAGTCTAGAGATAAGAGCATCTTTTAATTTTTCATATTTGTTGTCAAGAGGAGGGTTTCTAATTAGATCCATAACACAACCAATAACATCCTGTGGTAACATTGCAACAACTTTTTGAAATTTACTAAGATCGCTACTCATCCTATTAATTTGAAATATATTTTCTGCCTGCAAAAACCAGGCTTCAGGCATGGATGACCACAAACCAGGCAGTTTATGTACTGTAGCACTATTGACCTGTGACTCAAAATTATTAGTTGAAGGCAAAACACCTCCATTCCCTGAGGCATTACTATTTGCATGATCATTCATAATGGAGAAAACAGATGAAACCGAATATTTGTATATATTTCGTAATGTATTGTTACGATTTGTTTTACCGAATTGTAGGTACCAACCTTACATAAAGTCAGATAACAATAAATTGTATTAAAGTTCTTCTTTGATGATCTTGATCAAGGATGACTTGAAAGGTAGTAGATGGCTTGTAATAATTATTGATTTGATGTGTACGTCTTGAATCTTGATGTATAAATCTTGAATCCTGAAAACAAACTTTCTTCACTAATTTATTCATTATTATTTATTTATAAAATTTTTTATATTATTATTATTGTTTATATATTTATTTATTATATTTATTATATCTAAATTTAATTGTTTGTTTTATTTAAAAAAATTGCACAATTTAAATTTATTTTAAAATTTATTTTTATTTTCATTTATTCATTTTCTCACCAATAAATAGTTATTTTAATTTATTTCATTTATTTTGTTCAATCGGATCACATATAAAGTGTCGTGATACGCAAAAATCGCGGAAATATTCGCAGACTTCGCGCCATGGAAACTACAACAAACGAAACAACAACAACTCGCGAATGAATTCAAACTCACGATATTTTCATGTGAGTGACGCATGTGAGATTTTCATGCGAGATTGAATGTTTGATGCCAATGACCCTGAAATTTAGGTCACCGAATGATCCAGTCTCCGATGCACTTAATGCCCCTTAATGCCCCTTGCCCAATGAGTCCACGTGGAGTGCGACCACTGCGTATGTTCGGCTAGAATTGCTGACATGGCAGTACTAAAAAAGTCACCGTACGCGTCTCTATGAAATTCGATACTTTGATAAACAAAACTATTTTACGACGCCGATGTGGAGCAAAATGGAATGCTCCAAATGAGAACATCGAAGGTCAAATTGCTGATGCTGCAAAAGAGAGGAAAAGTGGCATGAGCATTACGAATGAAGACTGGGTGGTCCAAATGAAGATCGTTGGGAATTTTATGACCCAAAATGCTGACCATGCAAAGAATGGATACAAAGAAAAGAGCTTTGAAACAAAGAGAGCTGATGCATGATGTCACTTACGCATGGATTGGGGATAACTGCTGAATAGGCAAAAATTGTCCTATAAATGTGGCAACCAAATTCATAGGAGTTCAGTTGAAATCCGGACCAGGAAGCAGTACCATTTGAGATCCAGACTAGGAAGCAGTACCATTGAGATCCAGACCAGGAAGCAGTACCATTGAGATCCAGACCAAGAAGTCCACTGAGTCCAGACGAGCACCAAGAGACATAAAGGAGACAAGAAACAGCCACCAAAGAACTAGAAGATCAGCCACCAGGTATAAAACTTCCTGAGTAAATCGGTGCATAGCCGATTACTATTCTAAGTCCTGACTAGGCTTAATAGCTAAGCAGGCATTCCCCACAACTTAAAGCAGCAACAACAACCAGCTGATGGAGCCAGAGATCAACCTGGAGACAGCGCTGCAAAACCTAATTGCTGGACCCCGTCCTCTTACCATTGAGGAGTATCGTCAACGTCAATTGAAGAAACACCAGAGGGAAGTTCAACCAACACCTCAGCCCAAGAAGACGAAGATCCGGACTGGAGTTGAGGCCAAGTTCGTGTATCAACTGTTAGAAGCTCAGAGGGAATTAGTGCTGGCTGGTAACAAAGAAGCAAGGAGACTAGCCAATCATCGCATTGCAGAAATTAAAGCGGAACGACAACGCTATCGTCGGCAGAAGCGAGCGGCGAAAGCTGGGACAAGCTGCAACAATAAAAACAGCATGAATGCAGATAAAAGTTTAGATTAATAGTAGTATAGGAAATAGATTTGCTTTAAGAAAACCATTGTATTAGAAATAGGGAGATAGTGTTAGGAATTTCTTTTGGAAAAAATGTATTAAGGTTTCAATATTATATCAATTTGGTTCTTGGAATAAATTTAAATGTAAATGTAACTTAAAGAAAGATTCTTTTGGTAAAGTCCCCATAGTGGTGGTATTCCTGGACCCTGTCGAAAGAAATTCTCAACAAAAGTTATTTTTATTTATTACACTTATTTCCACTCAAAAATAGTTATTTTAATTTATCTTGTTATTGTAATTATTTATTATTTTATAATTTCTTTTGGTTATTAATATATTTATATATAATATTTTCATAAAGTATTTGTTTATTAATTTATTTATAATATTTTATTTTATTTTCACTCATTAACAATTTTTAAATTTAAATTCATTTGTCTTCACATTTCAATTCATATTAATTTTATGAAATTAAATTAATTTCAATTCATGTCATTTCTGTCACGTTATTTTATTTAAATTATATTTAAACTGTATGTATATAAATTCACAACATAAAATATGATTTTAATTATTATTTAATTATAATTTTTATTTCTTTAAATTCTATTCACATTCACAAAAGTTTTGTATTTTTATATCTTATTTCATTTTTCATTTATTAGTTTTTCTATTTATTTAGTTTTGCACGTATTTCTTTTGTTTTTATAATCAATTATTTAGTTTTAAATTTATTTAGAGAAGTTTCTCCAGTCGGCGGCGACGTCCTGTTGCGGCTGCTGCATACACTGCTCCTTCTGTTCAAGTCTTCTGACTTTAGGCCCTATCGCCTCCAGCGTGTTCTCAACGTCTTGTAATAGATAGAACTTGTAGTTTGAATTTAGCACTCCCATCTTGAAACAGTGTAGGCCTACTTCCTCTATTTCGGCTTTCAATCCATCTCCTTCATTAGGGTACTGCACGTCTGCAGCGTTCTTACAGGCAGCAATGAGGTCTTTCACCCTATTAAAATACCCCAATAACGTCTCCGTTGGTAGCTGGGGAACATTTCGAAGCTGAGTGTTCAACGTGATATAGGAGTAGCTCCCTGGAGTAGGTTTGCCCTCAATGTTAAAAATATCTCGTTCAACGTGTCGGTTCCACTTGCTTGTATCACTTCGAGTGCCCGGCCTCTTAATCGTGTTGGTAGCAGTCGAGTGAATAATAGTTTGTCTGGCACCTCTGTGAGGATTTCATATCCTAGACGCGCGCAATTTATAAATTCATTCACCTCGCATTGCTTGCGTGGCCCATCCTCTCCAGCCAAAATTGGCACATTGTTGTGAAGTATACTATTCACCAGGGTTATGTTGGCCATCTTTTTAGTTTCTTCCTCTATTGTACTCTCTTCTCCTACTACCTCACTATCTGTATGCCGTCGTGGTCTTTGTTGTCTGCTACTGCTACAACCAGCTTTTCGTTCTATTGTACTCGATTCGCCTACAGTCTCACTATCTGGATTCTTCCGGAGTTTTCGTTGCTTGTTACTGCTACCTCCGGGGTCGGAATTAACTGAGTGTGTCCGGATATATCGCCTCCCGTTCCTGAGTGATACTACTTCTCGTAACAGGGGTCTTTGGATCTCTTCGTCGTTTTCTTCTGGTACTCCGTTATCCACTGCTTGCACCCGTTCGTCCTCCTGTTCTTCTGCCTGAGGTTCCCGGTCCGCGTTATTTTCTTCCGTGCTGAATGTGAGTTCTACTTCTTGCTTATTAGGTGAAGCGCCCGTGTTTGTGTTGTTTTCGTTGGTGTTTTCTGGGTTTGTGCGGTCTTCCGCGCTAAGTGTGCCAACGTCTTTATTTGTGTTTTCTCCTTCTGTGGATGCCGCACTAATAACTAAAGGAGTTTATCGTTTCTAAAAATTTCCTTAATCCTTTATTTACTGGAATTTTGGGTGTAGACGTTGCCATATATTCCGTTACTCTGTTTTTGCGTTGTTAACTGTATCATTGTCCCCTTCTTATTCGCCTATTACTATTATTATTATTATTGTTTCATTGGTATTTCTTTTTTCCCTCTTTGTATATATATTTTCTTTCCTTGTTTTTTTGTTTTCTTCTTGTTTTTTCTTCCTATATCTTTTTCTTTTTCTTTATATATGTATCTCTTTTAATTTTTCTCTTTTCTTTTTTTTCAGATTATAACATCGAATGTACATTAGTTTCTTACGTACTATGCATTAGTGCCTTATGTCATATATGTTACATTAACTTTAAGATATTCCGCTAATACAATGTTTGATATTTTCACTTATGTATATTGTTTATTTTGTTAAACAAAGCCCATTAAGTTCCTATCCCTACCCTTAGTACTTTTTTCATTTACTTATCGCTATCGACTTGTGCTCAGAAGTGTCTTTTACTTTATTTTCTCTTTTTGCTCTCAAACATTATCAAATTTACATCAACCGAGCAATTTCCTAAAGGTCGACTAATTAAATTTTTCCTATTTTTCTTTCTTTTAAAGCTTCTACAATTCTACTCTAACCTCCTCTTAACCAATTTGCTAGAGGTAGGTCCGAAAAGCGGCTGCGCCAAATTTATGTGAAGATTTTCCCTCGACTCTTTGTACCGTTGTAGGAGAAAACCTCACAATTGCTCTATTTCAGTGGAGTACACTTCTGAACACAATTAATTATTCGATCGTCAGACAACTCTAAGATTTTTATACATTTATTCATCTTATTTATTACAAAATAAAACTTCCTCTTAATCTAAATTTGACTATTATTACTCGTTTACTGGGTTGTACCTGGCCAGCTTCTTAGCCTGGCGATACCGTCTTCGCTCGTTATGCAGTCGTTGGAGCTCTTGCCCCACCCTCGCTCGCTGCTCACGACCCACAGCCAGAAGGAGTCGAAGTCGCGTCTCCTCGATGTCCTCCCGGAATCGCGCCTCTTTGCCCGTCCGTTTCTTCGGAGGTATTTCCGGTACCTCCGGAGTGGTTCGCTGGTTCGACTGCCCCTTTCTCCTCTCTCGGTATTCCTCTATCGTGAGAGGTCGGGGTCTCGCCTTGGGATTACGTAGCTCTTTTTGCAACTGCTGCCTTTTGTCCCTCACTAGGGGAGAATTGCCCAGTGAGTAAAATGTAATTATGCCCGATAAGCTCAAAGAACCGTGGTCGGGGCTTAAGCGGAGAGGCTAAGAGCTCTCATCCGCTAGTTCTTAATTATTGATGAGTGCTGCATACTTACTTTCGGCTTTCTGGTACTTGGCTGGTACTGGTACTGGTAGACTTTCTGGTACTGGTAGTTGGTCTACCTGGCTGATCGTCTGGACGGCTAAATGGCTCCTCTCGTCTGCTTCCAATCGACTGTCTTTTCCCTAATTTTCCTTGTCTATTTATTCTCACTCTGCCCACTCTGTCAATTTTCGCTGAAATTCTTGTTGCCCCAATTTTCCTATTTCACGCTGCGTTTCCCGAAAATGCATTTTCGCACATTCCATTTTGTTTTTCCCGCAAAATGCATTTCCGCACATTCCATTTAAGTGGGTCAATTCGGTCGTTCCACTCGACATTCGGTCACGTTGATTCGGTCACGTTGATCGTTCGACCTGCTGCTGCCCTCTAACGATGACTAGTTTAACGAATTTCTAGTACGTTTAGCACTGATTTGCACTGGTCGCCTATTCGTATTTGTGTACTAGTCTCAATCGTGACATGTGACGTTTCAGTGACGTGACGTGTAGCTGCTATGCGGATGATGGGTAGGTCTTTGGTCTTATTATTAGTAATATCCTTTCTTTTTAGGATCTTTTACTTTGACAGGATGTTCGTCACAGGACAAGTAAGTATTTCAGGCACCGAAAAGGGTTTTCGAAACCTATCGGTTAAAAGTTGAAAGTGGTTCTAGAAACACAACCACTCGGAGTTCAAAGCTGCCGAACAAAGTTCTGGAAACCTATCGGTTAAACGTTGAAAGTGTTTCTAGAACCCAATAACTCGGATTCGAATCTACCGAACAAGGTCCTCGAAATCAATCGGTTCTGAGGAAAATTCCCAGTTGAAAGTGGTTATCAAAACCCAACAACTAAAGTATCGAATAGAACTAACGACAGCCACTTCGTAGTGTCGGCCACTTCCTCCACGAGTAACTTTGGAGGAAGCGCTACGAAACTTTTCGGCCGGTCCCAAGCCGATCACCCTCGAAGAACACAGGGCCAGGAATCGCGGGAAGAAGGTGGACAGATCACCAGCGATTAAGGCGCATAGCTTAGGAAATAAGTGAGTTCTTGAAAAGGGATAGGTCACCCGAAATTGGTGTGGAACTTTAGTTTAGAATTTTAGTAATAAGACTGGTTTATATAAAGAATAAATGAATGATCACATTGAGAATTGGATTATATAGAACAGTAGGTAAATAATAGAAGCTTTGTTTATATAAAGGATAAATGAGTGACTACTTTGAGAATTGCATTGTATAGAGCAATAAGTAAATAAGAGTAGCTTGGTTTATATAAAGAATAAATGAATGATCACTTTGAAAATTGGATTGTATAGAACAGTAGGTTAATAATAGTAGCTTGGTTTAAATAAAGGATAAATGAGTGACTACTTTGAGAATTGGATTGCATAGAGCAATAAGTAAATAATAGAAGCTTGGTTTATATAAAGAATAAATGAATGATCACTTTGAAAATTGGATTCTATAGAGCTATAAGTAATTAATAGTAGCTTGGTTTATATAAAGGATAAATGAATGATTACTTCGTGAATGGGATTGTATAGAGCAATATGTAAATAATAGTAGATCGATCTATATAAAGGATAAATGAATGGTTAATTGAAATTCGGGTTAGATAAACTCATAGTTCTGAATGAAAATTGTAAGCTGTACATAAACACTAATAAATTTTAAGAGGACCAACCAAAAAGATTATGTAAAGTCTACTTTCAACATAAACTTAACAACCAAGAAACCACAATGCAGAACAACTGGTTACATACAAAAATAAAAATAAAAAATATAATAATTGGCGCAGCCGCAATAAAGAACCTAAACGCAAAGAAAATAATTTTGAGCAAAATGGAGTAAATTAAATTTAAACAACGCAGATGTTGAAGGTAGGCTGCAAACTATAAGAATAAAATAGGAATGTTTGTAAAATTAATATTAAGGAATATTGTAATAATTTCAAAAAAAGGAATATATGAAAAAAAGAGGATAGATAAAAAACACATAAGAAAAGAACATAACAATATATATAAGGGAAGAACATATTTATATAAATATATATATATATAATAATAAGAAAGCAATAACACATAAAACAAATGGATTAAAAAAATTTATCAAGTTAAAACAAAAAATTAAGATGGAACAGTCAGTATATGGCAACAGTATATGGTTCATTCAACCCCAGAATCAACACTTACTAAAAGGTTTTCAAGTTTTTGTGAGAAATTAAAGCATTTCTCAGTCGATAATACGGATCCAGAATTTTCTACTAGTGAAGAAGACACCGAAACAGGCGAAGATCCCAACCCAAATAAGCACAACGAAGAGAGAACAGACAACGAAACGGTAGAATATAGATAGGAGAATTCAGTATTGATGTCAGAAAATCAGGAATACCCACAAATAACAGGAACACAAACCGGCAATCAAATTGAAAAAAACATAGTAACAGAAGAAATACATCAAACAACAGTGGAAGAGAATCCACAAAATCCAAGTCAACCCGAGGAAAACCGGCGAATTACAGTAAAAGAAGTTCCACAAACTCCAAGCCAACCAGAAACTGAAGAAAACCAACTCATACAAGACGTTGAAAACATAGACGTTGTGCAACTGAGACACGGGAGAAAATACTTTAAACCAAATTCAGACCCAGGAAAATACGATCGCGCGAACAATAAACCACAACCAACAATAAACACACCGACAGAGTCCAGAGGAATAGAAGTTCAAGAAACTAAAGTAACTGAGGATAAGAAAATGGCCAACATACAATTGGTAAACAAAGTTTTATACAACAACGTACCTATATTAACGGGAGAAGACAGCCCGCGAAAGCAAAATAAGGTTAATGAATTTATTAACTGCGCTCGCTTGGGATATGAGACACTCTTTGAAGCACAAGATAAGGCGCTCTTTATAATACTGTTACCGACACGGTTAAGAGGACGTGCCCTAGGAGCCGTACAAGCTGAAGTAAATGACACACCCGAGGATATATTCAACATCCTTAGATCGAACTTAAGCCAGAATACCTCCTACATAACTCTAAACACTCAATTAAGGAACGTGCAACAACTACCCATGGAAACACTGATGGGCAACTTCAATAGGGTTAAAACATTTATAAATGCTTGCAAGAACGCACCAGAACAACAATACGCCAACGGCGGTGAAGGTTTAAAGATAGAAATTTAGGAAGTAGGCCTGCATTGCTTTAAAGCTAGGGATAACAAACTCTAATTACAAATTTTATCTGCTCCAAGATTGCGGCAACAAGTTGCAAGCCTTAGGAAGAAAAATAGCAAGGCTTGAACTGACCGCACAATGTATGCAGCAGGGCACTACGAATCAACATCTGACAAGTCAGCAACCAGTAATTCCAGGGATGCACACGATGAATCAACTTGAAAGCCGGTTCCAAAATCGAGTAACAAGGGAATCACGAACACTTGGGCAAGATCAGCAACACAAAATCATTAAAGATTTTCACGACGTATTCCACTTACCGGGAGAAAAACTGGGCCACACAACCACTACCCAACATGAAATAAGACTACAACCAGGACAATCTCCGATAAAATGTCAAATGTACCGGCTGCCGGAAACACAAAGAGCTGTCATAACTGAAGAAACAGAGAGATTGCTGGACGAAGATATAGTCGAGCCAAGTTGGAGCCAATGGAACGCACCACTACTAGTAGTCCCAAAGAAACCAGGACCTGATGTACAGAAGCGGTGGCGAATAGTGGTCGATAACAGAATATTTAATGAAGTAACCGAGGGGGCTGCATATCTACTTCCCAGGATTGAAGATATCCTGGACCAATTGGGATATTTTCGGTACTTCTCGGTACTCGACCTCGCCAGCAGCTATCACTGAATTGCTATGAAACCAGAGGATCGCGATAAAACAGCGTTCAGTACTCCGTACGGACACAAAGCTTTTAAGCGTATGCCTTTCGGCCTACAAGGAGCACCTGCAACGTCCCAGCCTCTCATGAATCATGTGCTGACAGGACCGCAATGTCAACAGTGCTTCGTATACCTGGATGATATTGTAATATACGGCAGAAACCTAATGGATCATCAAACAAAGCTACGAACCATATTACAACGATTGAGAGCGCATAACCTGTAGTTAAACGTAGAAAAGTGCAATTTCCTCAAGAAGGAAATAATATACCTAGGACATAAATGCACAACGGAAGGAGTGGAACCAGATCCGAGCGTAGTGGACAATTTAAAAAGCTTCCCTACCGCCAGAACAGTACGCCAGGTGCAGTCCTTTTTAGGACTAGCAAATTACTATTGAAAATTTATATCAGATTTCTCAAAGATAGCGGCACCAATAAATAACATCCTGAAGAAGGACGTAAAATTCAATTGGGACGAAAATTGTACCAAAGCATTCAATGCACTCAAAGACAAGCTAATTAGTCCACCAGTATTAAGGTATCCAAATTTCAAAGAGCCGTTTAAGCGCTACACCGACGCCAGTGGAGGGGCTCTTGGGGCGGTACCAGCGCAAGGTCAACCCAACGAAGAAAAACCGATAGCCTACGCTAGTCGTACGCTAAATGCAGCAGAGAGGAACTACTCGACCATAGAGAGAGAACTTCTAGCAATCGTATGGGCAGTTAAAAACTTCAGATGCTATTGATATGGCAGACAATTTAAAGTATTCACCGACCCCAAACCCTTGAAAGGAGCGATCAGGATTAAAGACCCGACAAGCCGAATCCTTCGATGGTGGCACAAACTTTCCGATTACACCTTCGAAATAGAATCCAAGGAAGGCAGAAAGAATGGCAACGCGGAAACAGGCAAAAGAGCAGCAAGAACAAACCTCAGAAATACGAGAAGAAATTCCCACAAGAAGCGAGACCACTGAGCACAACCCACGGGAGGAAACATCTGGACAGGAAAAACTGCAAATAAGGAGTCTAACAGACCCCCAGGACATCGAGACGATATTACGCGATTTTCATGATGCCCCCTAGGAGGTCATCAAGGAGTTCTTAAAACATATCACCGTCTGAAGAAAGAATTCTACCGGAAGGGAATGTTGAGGGATATCAAAAAATACATAAGGAAATGCAAGAAATGTAAACTAAATAAGATAAGTAGGGAGCATAGGGAGCCGATGGTCAGCACGGACACAGCCAAGCTACCCATCGATAAGGTTTATATGGACATTGTGGGTCCACTTCCAGAAGCTACCAACGGGAATAAATATATTCTAAGCTTCGAAGACGACCTGACCCGATTCATGGACGTAGTACCAAAAACAGTAGCTCAAGCGTTTGTGGATGAGATTATCAGTCGATACAGAATACCAAAAAAAAACTGATAACCGATCAAGGGACAAACTTTACCTCCAAAATGTTCAGAGACATTTGGAAATTGTTCAAGACCCAGAAAATCGAGACCACACCATATCATCCCCAATCCAATGGAGCTTTAGAGAGATCACACCGCCCACTAGTGAACTACTTGAGGAATTTCGTGGACATCTGCGAGCTGCAATGTTAGTCAGGAACAACACGATGCACACGACCACAAAATTAACCCCAATGGATTGCCTGTATGGTTTCTCCGCTTCCCTGCCCAACAACTTGAAGAAACCCCCACAACCGGTCTACGACCATGGAAATTATTACTTACACCTCCGAAACAAGCTCCAGCGAGCAGAGGAGACAGCTCGACTGAATATAGAAGAAAGCAAACATCAGTCAACAGAGTACTACGATCAAAAAACAAACCCAATCAGGATTCACGTGGGAGTTCAGGTGCTTCTCAAAAATGCGGCCCGAAAAAAACAAACTGATCCAACATTGGACAGGACCTTTCAGAGTCATAGCAGTAAATAGTTCCGTTAATACCACGATCTTAATTAGAAACAAGAAGCGTCGCGTGCATAATAGCCGATTGAAATTATTCAATTAAGACCAAACCCAAAGTCCGCACACACGAAAACCCTACCAGCACCCTAAAGCCTACGCACAAGCAATAACACTATATCTAATTACCAGACCTATCATGAACCAGAACGTCGAAAAAGCTGAAGTTGATGACCTAGGATTAAAAAAGGCCGATTGGTATAAAATCATGCAAGAAGCAGACCAGCTATTCCAGCATACTACAAAAATCAATACATACTAGAATTAAAACACTAAAATGAAGCTATGACAACACTAGAAATATAAGCTAAAACTACACTAGAGAATAACACTTGCACTCGAATCCCGCGAACCCTCTCACCGATTGAATGTTCACAATTGTAAACTCTAAGGATCATATTGACCCAACTATACCCCAAAAACCACCACTCACCCTGGGGAGGACTTCTAAACGAGGGAGGAATGTTGTGAAAAACAAGGTTAACCTAAAAAGAAGTAAAATTAGAATAGGTAACAAATTCTTCACTGCACTCACCATACCCATACACAAGAGAACCTAAAAAACGTAGGACACAAATCATCAAACATATACTATACTTACTACCAAACATAACCATCCCCACCAAGCATAACAATCACCACCAGGCATAACCATCACCACCCAGCATAACTATTACCACCAAACATGTGATGGTCCTGCTTCGGGATACCTAAAAAGGGATCAAAAAAATAAATAAATACTAACCCAAAATACTTGCGATACGTTGATCCATTCCGCAACTGACGTCTGTCAAGGAAAGAAACAATGTGACGAAATTATAGACAATTATAGCACCCATACAACAGCAATGATTTTGTAAACGCAGGTTACTCACAGCCGCCAGCAACCACTAGGTGGCACCAGGGCCGCGTTTACATAAGAGGCGATGAGGCGCCGCCTATGGGCCTCCACCAAAGAAAGGCCTCCACCAGCACTTTTATTAGATTAAAAAAAAATAAATAAATTTTGAAAAATTATAATTTTTAAAAAATTTATGCTTAAAATTTGATAGTGAAACAACTCTCGATAAAATTATTTTACTCGCAAACCTTCTTTATAGGTATTAGACATTATTTAAGATTGAGGTGCAACTCGATCAACGTCTAGACATGATAAGAAACATATTATGTCCGGACGTTGAATTGAGTTGAGTCCACCGTTTTTTGTGTGGTCACTCGATCGCATCTAGTTTATGGATTGCATTTCGCGCAGTTGTTGTTAAGTCGTGGATGTCATACGTGCTCATATTCAATAAGTTCATATAAAATTATTTTGCTAACTGCATTCAACTCATGTTTTGCAGTGCATAAGTGACTAGTGAGTATACGTATATTACATACATTAGTTATTTTGACCATTTTCTAACGTAGATACTCATAATCACAATTTAGACACAAAGGTCCTTGTAGGTACTAACTTAAAAATATTATTATATTAACATACTTTGTTTTTAAGTAGTAACAAGTAGCTAATTTAAGATCTAAGTAGCTAATTTTAGATCTAAGTAGCTTTTTTATTTTAACTTTATAAAATGTTAATTTAGTTAGTTTAGTTTAGTTTGGTGACAATTTGGAGAGCTCTTTTTGAATAGAGCTCAGATTTGAATTAAATAATATAATTATTATTATTATTATAGTGTATTTAAAATATTATGATAATAATATAAAAATAACTATATAATAAATAAAAATAACTTTATATGTGATCCGATTGAACAAAATAAATGAAATAAATTAAAATAACTATTTATTTCATTTATTTTGTTCAATCGGATCACATATAAAGTTATTTTTATTTATTACACTTATTTTCACTCAAAAATAGTTATTTTAATTTATCTTGTTATTGTAATTATTTATTATTTTATAATTTCTTTTGGTTATTAATATATTTATATATAATATTTTCATAAAGTATTTGTTTATTAATTTATTTATAATATTTTATTTTATTTTCACTCATTAACAATTTTTAAATTTAAATTCATTTGTCTTCACATTTCAATTCATATTAATTTTATGAAATTAAATTAATTTCAATTCATGTCATTTCTGTCACGTTATTTTATTTAAATTATATTTAAACTGTATGTATATAAATTCACAACATAAAATATGATTTTAATTATTATTTAATTATAATTTTTATTTCTTTAAATTCTATTCACATTCACAAAAGTTTTGTATTTTTATATTTTATTTCATTTTTCATTTTTTAGTTTTTCTATTTATTTAGTTTTGCACGTATTTCTTTTGTTTTTATAATCAATTATTTAGTTTTAAATTTATTTAGAGAAGTTTCTCCAGTCGGGGTCACCAATATAGTTATATGAACAAATAAAACTTGTATTCACATAACTATTTATATTTTATTTAATACATAATATTTTAAATACACTATAATAATAATAATAATTATATTATTTAATTCAAATCTGAGCTCTATTCAAAAAGAGCTCTCCAAATTGTCACCAAACTAAACTAAACTAACTAAATTAACATTTTATAAAGTTAAAATAAAAAAGCTACTTAGATCTAAAATTAGCTACTTAGATCTTAAATTAGCTACTTGTTACTACTTAAAAACAAAGTATCTTAATATAATAATATTTTTAAGTTAGTACCTACAAGGACCTTTGTGTCTAAATTGTGATTATGAGTATCTACGTTAGAAAATGGTCAAAATAACTAATGTATGTAATATACGTATACTCACTAGTCACTTATGCACTGCAAAACATGAGTTGAATGCAGTTAGCAAAATAATTTTATATGAACTTATTGAATATGAGCACGTATTACATCCACGACTTAACAACAACTGCGCGAAATGCAATCCATAAACTAGATGCGATCGAGTGACCACACAAAAAACGGTGGACTCAACTCAATTCAACGTCCGGACATAATATGTTTCTTATCATGTCTAGACGTTGATCGAGTTGCACCCCAATCTTAAATAATGTCTAATACCTATAAAGAAGGTTTGCGAGTAAAATAATTTTATCGAGAGTTGTTTCACTATCAAATTTTAAGCATAAATTTTTTAAAAATTATAATTTTTCAAAATTTATTTTTTTTTTTTTAATCTAATAAAAGTGCTGGTGGAGGCCTTTCTTTGGTGGAGGCCCATAGGCGGCGCCTCATCGCCTCTTATGTAAACGCGGCCCTGGTGCCACCTAGTGGTTGCTGGCGGCTGTGAGTAACCTGCGTTTACAAAATCATTGCTGTTGTATGGGTGCTATAATTGTCTATAATTTCGTCACATTGTTTCTTTCCTTGACAGACGTCAGTTGCGGAATGGATCAACGTATCGCAAGTATTTTGGGTTAGTATTTATTTATTTTTTTGATCCCTTTTTAGGTATCCCGAAGCAGGACCATCACATGTTTGGTGGTAATAGTTATGCTGGGTGGTGATGGTTATGCCTGGTGGTGATTGTTATGCTTGGTGGGGATGGTTATGTTTGGTAGTAAGTATAGTATATGTTTGATGATTTGTGTCCTACGTTTTTTAGGTTCTCTTGTGTATGGGTATGGTGAGTGCAGTGAAAAATTTGTTACCTATTCTAATTTTACTTCTTTTTAGGTTAACCTTGTTTTTCACAACATTCCTCCCTCGTTTAGAAGTCCTCCCCAGGGTGAGTGGTGGTTTTTGGGGTATAGTTGGGTCAATATGATCCTTAGAGTTTACAATTGTGAACATTCAATCGGTGAGAGGGTTCGCGGGATTCGAGTGCAAGTGTTATTCTCTAGTGTAGTTTTAGCTTATATTTCTAGTGTTGTCATAGCTTCATTTTAGTGTTTTAATTCTAGTATGTATTGATTTTTGTAGTATGCTGGAATAGCTGGTCTGCTTCTTGCATGATTTTATACCAATCGGCCTTTTTTAATCCTAGGTCATCAACTTCAGCTTTTTCGACGTTCTGGTTCATGATAGGTCTGGTAATTAGATATAGTGTTATTGCTTGTGCGTAGGCTTTAGGGTGCTGGTAGGGTTTTCGTGTGTGCGGACTTTGGGTTTGGTCTTAATTGAATAATTTCAATCGGCTATTATGCACGCGACGCTTCTTGTTTCTAATTAAGATCGTGGTATTAACGGAACTATTTACTGCTATGACTCTGAAAGGTCCTGTCCAATGTTGGATCAGTTTGTTTTTTTCGGGCCGCATTTTTGAGAAGCACCTGAACTCCCACGTGAATCCTGATTGGGTTTGTTTTTTGATCGTAGTACTCTGTTGACTGATGTTTGCTTTCTTCTATATTCAGTCGAGCTGTCTCCTCTGCTCGCTGGAGCTTGTTTCGGAGGTGTAAGTAATAATTTCCATGGTCGTAGACCGGTTGTGGGGGTTTCTTCAAGTTGTTGGGCAGGGAAGCGGAGAAACCATACAGGCAATCCATTGGGGTTAATTTTGTGGTCGTGTGCATCGTGTTGTTCCTGACTAACATTGCAGCTCGCAGATGTCCACGAAATTCCTCAAGTAGTTCACTAGTGGGCGGTGTGATCTCTCTAAAGCTCCATTGGATTGGGGATGATATGGTGTGGTCTCGATTTTCTGGGTCTTGAACAATTTCCAAATGTCTCTGAACATTTTGGAGGTAAAGTTTGTCCCTTGATCGGTTATCAGTTTTTTTTTGGTATTCTGTATCGACTGATAATCTCATCCACAAACGCTTGAGCTACTGTTTTTGGTACTACGTCCATGAATCGGGTCAGGTCGTCTTCGAAGCTTAGAATATATTTATTCCCGTTGGTAGTTTCTGGAAGTGGACCCACAATGTCCATATAAACCTTATCGATGGGTAGCTTGGCTGTGTCCGTGCTGACCATCGGCTCCCTATGCTCCCTACTTATCTTATTTAGTTTACATTTCTTGCATTTCCTTATGTATTTTTTGATATCCCTCAACATTCCCTTCCGGTAGAATTCTTTCTTCAGACGGTGATATGTTTTAAGAACTCCTTGATGACCTCCTAGGGGGCATCATGAAAATCGCGTAATATCGTCTCGATGTCCTGGGGGTCTGTTAGACTCCTTATTTGCAGTTTTTCCTGTCCAGATGTTTCCTCCCGTGGGTTGTGCTCAGTGGTCTCGCTTCTTGTGGGAATTTCTTCTCGTATTTCTGAGGTTTGTTCTTGCTGCTCTTTTGCCTGTTTCCGCGTTGCCATTCTTTCTGCCTTCCTTGGATTCTATTTCGAAGGTGTAATCGGAAAGTTTGTGCCACCATCGAAGGATTCGGCTTGTCGGGTCTTTAATCCTGATCGCTCCTTTCAAGGGTTTGGGGTCGGTGAATACTTTAAATTGTCTGCCATATCAATAGCATCTGAAGTTTTTAACTGCCCATACGATTGCTAGAAGTTCTCTCTCTATGGTCGAGTAGTTCCTCTCTGCTGCATTTAGCGTACGACTAGCGTAGGCTATCGGTTTTTCTTCGTTGGGTTGACCTTGCGCTGGTACCGCCCCAAGAGCCCCTCCACTGGCGTCGGTGTAGCGCTTAAACGGCTCTTTGAAATTTGGATACCTTAATACTGGTGGACTAATTAGCTTGTCTTTGAGTGCATTGAATGCTTTGGTACAATTTTCGTCCCAATTGAATTTTACGTCCTTCTTCAGGATGTTATTTATTGGTGCCGCTATCTTTGAGAAATCTGATATAAATTTTCAATAGTAATTTGCTAGTCCTAAAAAGGACTGCACCTGGCGTACTGTTCTGGCGGTAGGGAAGCTTTTTAAATTGTCCACTACGCTCGGATCTGGTTCCACTCCTTCCGTTGTGCATTTATGTCCTAGGTATATTATTTCCTTCTTGAGGAAATTGCACTTTTCTACGTTTAACTTCAGGTTATGCGCTCTCAATCGTTGTAATATGGTTCGTAGCTTTGTTTGATGATCCATTAGGTTTCTGCCGTATATTACAATATCATCCAGGTATACGAAGCACCGTTGACATTGCGGTCCTGTCAGCACATGATTCATGAGAGGCTGGGACGTTGCAGGTGCTCCTTGTAGGCCGAAAGGCATACGCTTAAAAGCTTTGTGTCCGTACGGAGTACTGAACGCTGTTTTATCGCGATCCTCTGGTTTCATAGCAATTCAGTGATAGCTGCTGGCGAGGTCGAGTACCGAGAAGTACCGAAAATATCCCAATTGGTCCAGGATATCTTCAATCCTGGGAAGTAGATATGCAGCCCCCTCGGTTACTTCATTAAATATTCTGTTATCGACCACTATTCGCCACCGCTTCTGTACATCAGGTCCTGGTTTCTTTGGGACTACTAGTAGTGGTGCGTTCCATTGGCTCCAACTTGGCTCGACTATATCTTCGTCCAGCAATCTCTCTGTTTCTTCAGTTATGACAGCTCTTTGTGTTTCCGGCAGCCGGTACATTCTCCCGTTAATATAGGTACGTTGTTGTATAAAACTTTGTTTACCAATTGTATGTTGGCCATTTTCTTATCCTCAGTTACTTTAGTTTCTTGAACTTCTATTCCTCTGGACTCTGTCGGTGTGTTTATTGTTGGTTGTGGTTTATTGTTCGCGCGATCGTATTTTCCTGGGTCTGAATTTGTTTTAAAGTATTTTCTCCCGTGTCTCAGTTGCACAACGTCTATGTTTTCAACGTCTTGTATGAGTTGGTTTTCTTCAGTTTCTGGTTGGCTTGGAGTTTGTGGAACTTCTTTTACTGTAATTCGCCGGTTTTCCTCGGGTTGACTTGGATTTTGTGGATTCTCTTCCACTGTTGTTTGATGTATTTCTTCTGTTACTATGTTTTTTTCAATTTGATTGCCGGTTTGTGTTCCTGTTATTTGTGGGTATTCCTGATTTTCTGACATCAATACTGAATTCTCCTATCTATATTCTACCGTTTCGTTGTCTGTTCTCTCTTCGTTGTGCTTATTTGGGTTGGGATCTTCGCCTGTTTCGGTGTCTTCTTCACTAGTAGAAAATTCTGGATCCGTATTATCGACTGAGAAATGCTTTAATTTCTCACAAAAACTTGAAAACCTTTTAGTAAGTGTTGATTTTGGGGTTGAATGAGCCATATACTGTTGCCATATACTGACTGTTCCATCTTAATTTTTTGTTTTAACTTAATAAATTTTTTTAATCCATTTGTTTTATGTGTTATTGCTTTCTTATTATTATATATATATATTTATATAAATATGTTCTTCCCTTATATATATTGTTATGTTCTTTTCTTATGTGTTTTTTATCTATCCTCTTTTTTTCATATATTCCTTTTTTTGAAATTATTACAATATTCCTTAATATTAATTTTACAAACATTCCTATTTTATTCTTATAGTTTGCAGCCTACCTTCAACATCTGCGTTGTTTAAATTTAATTTGCTCCATTTTGCTCAAAATTATTTTCTTTGCGTTTAGGTTCTTTATTGCAGCTGCGCCAATTATTATATTTTTTATTTTTATTTTTGTATGTAACCAGTTGTTCTGCATTGTGGTTTCTTGGTTGTTAAGTTTATGTTGAAAGTAGGCTTTACATAATCTTTTTGGTTGGTCCTCTTAAAATTTATTAGTGTTTATGTACAGCTTACAATTTTCATTCAGAACTATGAGTTTATCTAACCCGAATTTCAATTAACCATTCATTTATCCTTTATATAGATCGATCTACTATTATTTACATATTGCTCTATACAATCCCATTCACGAAGTAATCATTCATTTATCCTTTATATAAACCAAGCTACTATTAATTACTTATAGCTCTATAGAATCCAATTTTCAAAGTGATCATTCATTTATTCTTTATATAAACCAAGCTACTATTATTTACTTATTGCTCTATGCAATCCAATTCTCAAAGTAGTCACTCATTTATCCTTTATTTAAACCAAGCTACTATTATTAACCTACTGTTCTATACAATCCAATTTTCAAAGTGATCATTCATTTATTCTTTATATAAACCAAGCTACTCTTATTTACTTATTGCTCTATACAATGCAATTCTCAAAGTAGTCACTCATTTATCCTTTATATAAACAAAGCTTCTATTATTTACCTACTGTTCTATAGAATCCAATTCTCAATGTGATCATTCATTTATTCTTTATATAAACCAGTCTTATTACTAAAATTCTAAACTAAAGTTCCACACCAATTTCGGGTGACCTATCCCTTTTCAAGAACTCACTTATTTCCTAAGCTATGCGCCTTAATCGCTGGTGATCTGTCCACCTTCTTCCCGCGATTCCTGGCCCTGTGTTCTTCGAGGGTGATCGGCTTGGGACCGGCCGAAAAGTTTCGTAGCGCTTCCTCCAAAGTTACTCGTGGAGGAAGTGGCCGACACTACGAAGTGGCTGTCGTTAGTTCTATTCGATACTTTAGTTGTTGGGTTTTGATAACCACTTTCAACTGGGAATTTTCCTCAGAACCGATTGATTTCGAGGACCTTGTTCGGTAGATTCGAATCCGAGTTATTGGGTTCTAGAAACACTTTCAACGTTTAACCGATAGGTTTCGAGAACTTTGTTCGGCAGCTTTGAACTCCGAGTGGTTGTGTTTCTAGAACCACTTTCAACTTTTAACCGATAGGTTTCGAAAACCCTTTTCGGTGCCTGAAATACTTACTTGTCCTGTGATGAACATCCTGTCAAAGTAAAAGATCCTAAAAAGAAAGGATATTACTAATAATAAGACCAAAGACCTACCCATCATCCGCATAGCAGCTACACGTCACGTCACTGAAACGTCACATGTCACGATTGAGACTAGTACACAAATACGAATAGGCGACCAGTGCAAATCAGTGCTAAACGTACTAGAAATTCGTTAAACTAATCATCGTTAGAGGGCAGCAGCAGGTCGAACGATCAACGTGACCGAATCAACGTGACCGAATGTCGAGTGGAACGACCGAATTGACCCACTTAAATGGAATGTGCGGAAATGCATTTTGCGGGAAAAACAAAATGGAATGTGCGAAAATGCATTTTCGGGAAACGCGGCGTGAAATTGGAAAATTGGGTCAACAAGAATTTCAGCGAAAATTGACAGAGTGGGCATTGCGGTGTAAGGAAAAAAGGAGAATAAATAGACAAGGAAAATTAGGGAAAAGACAGTCGATTGGAAGCAGACGAGAGGAGCCATTTAGCCGTCCAGACGATCAGCCAGGTAGACCAACTACCAGTACCAGAAAGTCCACCAGTACCAGTACCAGCCAAGTACCAGAAAGCCGAAAGTAAGTATGCAGCACTCATCAATAATTAAGAACTAGCGGATGAGAGCTCTTAGCCTCTCCGCTTAAGCCCCGACCACGGTTCTTTGAGCTTATCGGGCATAATTACATTTTACTCACTGGGCAATTCTCCCCTAGTGAGGGACAAAAGGCAGCAGTTGCAAAAAGAGCTACGTAATCCCAAGGCGAGACCCCGACCTCTCACGATAGAGGAATACCGAGAGAGGAGAAAGGGGCAGTCGAACCAGCGAACCACTCCGGAGGTACCGGAAATACCTCCGAAGAAACGGACGGGCAAAGAGGCGCGATTCCGGGCGGACATCGAGGAGACGCGACTTCGACTCCTTCTGGCTGTGGGTCGTGAGCAGCGAGCGAGGGTGGGGCAAGAGCTCCAACGACTGCATAACGAGCGAAGACGGTATCGCCAGGCTAAGAAGCTGGCCAGGTACAACCCAGCAAACGAGTAATAATAGTCAAATTTAGATTAAGAGGAAGTTTTATTTTGTAATAAATAAGATGAATAAATGTATAAAAATCTTAGAGTTGTCTGACGATCGAATAATTAATTGTGTTCAGAAGTGTACTCCACTGAAATAGAGCAATTGTGAGGTTTTCTCCTACAACGGTACAAAGAGTCGAGGGAAAATCTTCACATAAATTTGGCGCAGCCGCTTTTCGGACCTACCTCTAGCAAATTGGTTAAGAGGAGGTTAGAGTAGAATTGTAGAAGCTTTAAAAGAAAGAAAAATAGGAAAAATTTAATTAGTCGACCTTTAGGAAATTGCTCGGTTGATGTAAATTTGATAATGTTTGAGAGCAAAAAGAGAAAACAAAGTAAAAGACACTTCTGAGCACAAGTCGATAGCGATAAGTAAATGAAAAAAGTACTAAGGGTAGGGATAGGAACTTAATGGGCTTTGTTTAACAAAATAAACAATATACATAAGTGAAAATATCAAACATTGTATTAGCGGAATATCTTAAAGTTAATGTAACATATATGACATAAGGCACTAATGCATAGTACGTAAGAAACTAATGTACATTCGATGTTATAATCTGAAAAAAAAGAAAAGAGAAAAATTAAAAGAGATACATATATAAAGAAAAAGAAAAAGATATAGAAAAAAAAGATATAGGAAGAAAAAACAAGAAGAAAACAAAAAAACAAGGAAAGAAAATATATATACAAAGAGGGAAAAAAGAAATACCAATGAAACAATAATAATAATAATAGTAATAGGCGAATAAGAAGGGGACAATGATACAGTTAACAACGCAAAAACAGAGTAACGGAATATATGGCAACGTCTACACCCAAAATTCCAGTAAATAAAGGATTAAGGAAATTTTTAGAAACGATAAACTCCTTCACATTGGAAACAGAAATCAAGGAAATTCCGGAAGCACTAGCTATTAGTGCGGCATCCACAGAAGGAGAAAACACAAATAAAGACGTTGGCACACTTAGCGCGGAAGACCGCACAAACCCAGAAAACACCAACGAAAACAACACAAACACGGGCGCTTCACCTAATAAGCAAGAAGTAGAACTCACATTCAGCACGGAAGAAAATAACGCGGACCGGGAACCTCAGGCAGAAAAACAGGAGGACGAACGGGTGCAAGCAGTGGATAACGGAGTACCAGAAGAAAACGACGAAGAGATCCAAAGACCCCTGTTACGAGAAGTAGTATCACTCAGGAACGGGAGGCGATATATCCGGACACACTCAGTTAATTCCGACCCCGGAGGTAGCAGTAACAAGCAACGAAAACTCCGGAAGAATCCAGATAGTGAGACTGTAGGCGAATCGAGTACAATAGAACGAAAAGCTGGTTGTAGCAGTAGCAGACAACAAAGACCACGACGGCATACAGATAGTGAGGTAGTAGGAGAAGAGAGTACAATAGAGGAAGAAACTAAAAAGATGGCCAACATAACCCTGGTGAATAGTATACTTCACAACAATGTGCCAATTTTGGCTGGAGAGGATGGGCCACGCAAGCAATGCGAGGTGAATGAATTTATAAATTGCGCGCGTCTAGGATATGAAATCCTCACAGAGGTGCCAGACAAACTATTATTCACTCGACTGCTACCAACACGATTAAGAGGCCGGGCACTCGAAGTGATACAAGCAAGTGGAACCGACACGTTGAACGAGATATTTTTAACATTGAGGGCAAACCTACTCCAGGGAGCTACTCCTATATCACGTTGAACACTCAGCTTCGAAATGTTCCCCAGCTACCAACGGAGACGTTATTGGGGTATTTTAATAGGGTGAAAGACCTCATTGCTGCCTGTAAGAACGCTGCAGACGTGCAGTACCCTAATGAAGGAGATGGATTAAAAGCCGAAATAGAGGAAGTAGGCCTACACTGTTTCAAGATGGGAGTGCTAAATTCAAACTACAAGTTCTATCTATTACAAGACGTTGAGAACACGCTGGAGGCGATAGGGCCTAAAGTCAGAAGACTTGAACAGAAGGAGCAGTGTATGCAGCAGCCGCAACAGGACGTCGCCAGCCCGATGCAACAACTAACCCAGGGGTTGGGACCCAACTTTTACATGGCCGAAACAACGGCAGCATCAACCGTTTGTTATAGAGCAGGAGTACCATCAGAGAGGTCCCCAGAACTACAGGAATGGGGGTCAAAAGTACCAGCAAACATGCAGGAATAGTTTCCAACCGCCTAATAACTATCGAAATGGGAGTCAGGGTATTCCACGAGATAGTCCCAATCGCCGACAGATAAGATGCCATTTCTGTAACCGCGAGGGACATGTAATGGCAGAGTGTCGCACAAAACAAATGACACCATTCTGCACAAGTTGCAAGGCGTATGGTCACACAGCACAAAACTGCAACTCGCACGGTAGGAACCAAACAAATCCAGGTCCTGTTGTGGATGATATCCAGATTAAATTAAACATAATTAGAAATAACTCATTCACATAACTCACGATACATCAAAAGACATAAGCAATCGAAAGAAGATCACTATTCGCGTCAACAAGCATAACCATAACTTTGAAAACTTATGATACTTCGTAAAAACATAAAATACACAACATCCCTCGTCATAACCTACTCTGAAATGTCAAAACGAAAATGTAAACAACTCACGCGATCAGTTCTAAAAAACTAGGCTGGTCGCTGAGAGATGGCGCCACGGCACACAAGGTGGATTTCGTGAAATATGGCAACCACGCAAAATGAAGCAAAGTCCCGGTTTCAGGAAATATAATGCGAGGAAAATTTCAGGAAATTATCAGTCGCTGATTGGATCTCTCCTTGGACACTAAAAGGAAATAAGTAAGTAGATCCCTACCGAAAACGGTTCTAGCAACCTATCGGTTTTTAGGAAACCCAAAGGGTTGAAAGTGGTTCTTGTAACCCACCAACTCGGGCTCCAGCCACACTACCGAACACGGTTCTAGTAACCTATCGGTATTGGAGGGGAATTCCCAGTTGAAAGCGGCTATCAGAGCCCTACAACTGAGTTCCTGACCAGGCATTAATCGGGGCTATTTCGTAGTGTCGGGGACAGCACGGACTACGCTAGCGGAGGCGCTACGGGACTCAGCGGCCGGCCCGAGACCAATCTCCTTGGAAGAGTACCGGGCCAGGAGACGAGGTAGGACAGAGGACACCACACCAGCACCGGAGCCCCCTCGTCCCCCGAAGTATCGCACTGGCACGGAGGCCAAGTTCCGGCGAGCAATCGAGGAGGTTCGCCGTCGCCTGCTGATTGCGGTTGGGCAGGAAGAGCGCCTGCGGATCAGCCGTGAGCTCCAGAGGCTCCATAGCGAACGGCTGCGATACCGCCAAGAGAAGAGGCAGGCACAGAAGCGTCAGAAGACCACCACGAGAGGGAAGAGTCGGAAATAAAAATGTATAGTTATAAGTGAAACACGCAAATAAATAGAAATTAGTTAAATGAACGTACTTTTGGTTGTGAGGATTTAAAGGCTAGGGTTGGAATTTACGAATAGTCCGAGGATAGGCAAATGTATAGAGTAAAGATATCAAATTGGAAATAATATTGGAAGATACACATGACACTTTGGATTATATAGAGTAGAGAGTAAGATATCAAACTGGAAATAATATTGGAAGATACACATAATACTTTGGATTATATAGAGTAGAGGTAACAATAAGGAAATTGTAGTGGAAGTTAAATGTAACTTTGGATTGTATAGAGTAAAGATATCAAATTGGAAATAATATTGGAAGATACACATGACACTTTGGATTATATAGAGTAGAGAGTAAGATATCAAACTGGAAATAATATTGGAAGATACACATAATACTTTGGATTATATAGAGTAGAGGTAAAAATAAGGAAATTGTAGTGGAAGTTAAATGTAACTTTGGATTGTATAGAGTAAAGAGATCAAATTGGAAATAATATTGGAAGATACACATGACACTTTGGATTATATAGAGTAGAGAGTAAGATATCAAATTGGAAATAATATTGGAAGATACACATAATACTTTGGATTATATAGAGTAGAGGTAACAATAAGGAAATTGTAGTGGAAGTTAAATGTAACTTTGGATTGTATAGAGTAAAGATATCAAATTGGAAATAATATTGGAAGATACACATAATACTTTGGATTATATAGAGTAGAGGTAACAATAAGGAAATTGTAGTGGAAGTTAAATGTAACTTTGGATTATATAGAGTAAAGATAGTAATAAGGAAATCATATTGGAAAATATTTAGAGCATTTTGAATTGTAATAGTTAAGGAATTTGAACTGACCAAATTGTTGAACAATAAATAGATGAACCACGCAACCAAAACATGTATTTAAAGCCTGCCTTCAACATAAAGTTAACAATGAAGCTAAAGGTAAATCTACGCACTGACTGCTAGCATAAAAATTAAATTATTTAACAGGAAAGAAATATAAGTATATATATAAGAACACAGGTTCAAAAATATATACACAACAACTGATATATATTCACAACAGTCCAAAGGCGGTGTGGAACGTGTCCAGAAATCTCTCTAGTGAGTCTACCACTAAATGTGACCCAAAGAAGTAAAAACTTGTTCATAATAGACACAGGAGCCAAAATAAGCCTTATAAAAGGAGACGCAATTAACGAAGAACGGAAAAGAGATATAAATAGAGAAGAAACTATCAGACTCAACACTCTTTCAGGGGAAATTTCTTCAAAGGGAACCATCAGAGGACACATAAATTTAGATAAGATTTACCCATGCAAGTTTCATATTAGCCGTGTTCTTTTGGTCACCCTAACAGAACAGAACTGTCAAATCCCATACATTTAACAGAATAAGTTTAGTTCTCGATAATACCTGGAACTAGTTTGCTGTTCTGAACAGAATAGTTGAGCTAGAAATGTCCAGATGGTGACATGGATCATTTTCCTTGACGCGAACCTAAATTTTTCCTTAAATTCCACAAAATTACAATTTCTTCGAAACTTTCGTTTGATTTCATCTGAAAATTTAAATTCAAGTAATATACGAGCAATTTATGCAATCAAGGGCCCAAAAAATCGAAAAAAATCGAAGTAAGTTTATATAAATGGTAAGTGAAGTTGATAAAAGTTTGTAATCTATCGAGAACAAGTCCGATGCGTTCTTTTGCTACTCTAGTTTTGTACTCGATAGCGATGACCAAAAGAACGCGGCTATTATCGAACATAACGGGATTATTGGGTAACCATTTCTTGTCTAAGCATTGTAATATTGAGGGCCCCGCACAGCAGCTCGTGTTCCCACCCACAAGCAATGGCAGAGGAACAATTATAAAATTTGAAGAAAACCGCAACCAACGCGGGAATGACGTACACTTCGTGGAAGTAATAGCTGCTGGTGGAACAAGCCTTGAGCGTAGTCACACCAGGGAGGAAAACACTCGCGATGACCAAAGTTGCGCTACTATGGGGAGTAGAGAGAAACCTGAAACACTGAGTAAAGACGACGCTAACCAGTCAGAAGAAATACGACAGACGAAGGAGTCGGGAAGCAGCACCATCGCCAGGCAAAGCTGTCCGAAAATATGTGGAAGCACAGGGGAAGTAATGCCTACAGCGGAAATACTGAGTGACTTGGAACAACTCTTCGAGATAGGTACGAAGCATGAAAATTACGAGAGTAGGATGCGTACCTGGAAGAGTAGTTTTAAATGTCTTCCAGCCCATGCTCGCACGTACAAGGAAAACAAAGAGAGTTGTGAGGAAAGCTGTTCAAAAGAGGAACCCGTAACCACAGAGCCGAGAAACATCGTAATGCCAGCCACAACAGTGAAATGTGTGGAAATGACCACGGATAGAGAAGGACAATTCCTAACCGAGGGGTGAGAGATAACGCCGGGGGTGTATATCAACAATGCGCTCGTGCAGACCAAGAACGAGAGAGTGAAACTGAGCGTATTAAACGTAAACATTCACGAAGTAGAAATAAAAAACGTGACAGTAAAACTACGAAAGTACGAGGAAACAACGGCGAGGAAGAAAGACACCGAAGACCCCGTGCGGAAAGTCGTCTATTCCACGGGTACCGAGCAAGGGTAGCCAGGCAAAAGGGAGGCCCAAATCAAAAAACTAATGAGTCTGGGGAATAACTTAAACACCGAAGAAAAAAGAGAGATAAACAAAATAATCGAAGAGTTTCAAGATGTTTTCCATTTGCCGGGGGAAAAATTGGGGCACACAACGACCGTACAGCACGAAGTACAGATACAACCCGGAAAACAGCCAATCAAGTGCAAGATGTACCGCCTGCCAGAAACACAGAGAGACATAATAACCAAGGAAATCCAAAGATTGCTCGATGAAGATATAGTAGAGCCAAGCTGGAGCGAATGGAACGCACCATTGCTAGTAGTCCCCAAAAAGCCGGGACCGGATGGAAGGAAGCGATGGCGGATAGTGGTCGATTACAGGAAGTTGAATAAAGTGACCGAGGGGGATGCATATCCAATACCCAGGATCGAGGATATCCTGGACCAGTTGGGGAATTCCCGATATTTCTCGGTGCGCGACCTTGCCAGCGGCTACCATCAGATAGCAATGAACCCGGAAGATCGGGATAAAACAGCGTTCAGTACTCCTTACGGGCATTTCGCCTTTAAACGAATGCCGTTCGGACTGAAAGGAGCACCAGCAACGTTCCAGCGACTCATGAACCATGTGTTAACTGGTTTACAAAGATTACAGTGCTTCGTGTACCTGGACGACATAGTTGTATTCGGCAGGAATTTTAAGTAAAATTACGAGCAATACCATCAAGTAAAATTACGAGCAATACTACAACGGTTAAGAACCCATAATCTCAAGTTAAACGTAGAAAAGTGCAATTTCTTGAAAAAAGAAATTATATATCTCGGGCACAAATGCACAACAGAAAAGGTAGAGCCTGATCCGAGTCTGGTAGACAGTGTCAAAAACATTCCGACACCTAAAACCGTTCGCCAAGTGCAATCGTTCCTAGGGTTAGCCAACTACTATAGGAGATTCATATCGGACTTTTCTAAAATAGCGGCACCCATCAACAAACTCCTAAGGAAAGACGTGAAATTCGTTTGGGACGAAGGTTGCATAAAAGCCTTTGACAACCTCAAGGAGAAATTAATAAGCGCACCGGTACTCCGATACCCAAACTTCAAAGAACCGTTCAAACTATACACGGACGCGAGCGGAGAGGCGCTCGGCGCCGTCCTAGCGCAGGGTCAAACCAGCGAGGGGAAGCCAATTGCTTATGCGAGTAGAACATTGAATGCGGCAGAGAGGAATTACTCTACCATAGAACGTAAACTCTTAGCCATAGTATTGGCAGTGAAAAATTTCAGATGTTACCTGTACGGACGACCCTTCAAAGTATTTACTGACCACAAACCATTGAAGGGAACAATAAGAATAAAAGACCCCACAAGTAGGATATTGCGATTATGGCACAAACTGTCCGATTACACGTTCGAGATAGAATACAAGGAGGGTCGCAAAAACAATAACGCAGACGCCTTAAGTAGGATCCCTTACGACGTGTTGGTAACCACACGAAGGCTGGCGAGGGAAGAAAGAGAAACACCAGAAGAAGTAGTAGAAGCGGAGGAACCGCCCACGGGCGAACAGCCCCAGTCTACGCCAGCAAACAGTATACAGGAACGAGGAAGATCACCCATATAAATTTTAACAGACCCACAGGATATAGAAACTATACTGCGAGATTGCCACGACGCACACCTGGGAGGTCATCAAGGAGTCTTCAAGACCTACCACCGGTTAAAAAGGGAATACAGCTGGAAGGGAATGCTGAAAGACATCAAGAAGTATATCCGGAAATGTAAAAAGTGCCAGCTAAACAAATTAAGCAGAGAACATAAGGAGCCGATGGTCATAACGGACACAGCCCAACAACCGTTCGACAAGGTCTACATGGATCTAGTGGGGCCACTACCAGAAACGCCTCGCGGAAACAAGTACATTCTAAGCTTTGAGGATGATCTCACCCGATTCATAGATGTCGTACCGTTACCAAATATGGAGGCAAAAACACTAGCCCAAGCGTTTGTAGAAGAAATCATAAGTCGGTATAGGATACCGAAAAAACTAATCACAGATCAAGGGGCAAATTTCACTTCCGAAATGTTCAAGGAAGTGTGTAAGTTATTCCGGATACGGAAACTCGAAACAACGCCGTATCATCCACAAGCCAACGGTGCATTAGAAAGATCCCACAGGCCTTTGGTAGAATATCTGAGGAATTTCGTTGATGACAACCAAACGGATTGAGATGAGCATTTACGGGCAGCCATGTTCGTCCGAAATAACAACATGCACTCCACTACAAAACTAACGCCCATGGACTGTTTATACGGGTTCTCTGTCTCGCTGCCCAACAACTTAAATAAAGAACCACAACCTGTGTATGACCATGAGAACTACTTCTTACACCTAAGAAATAAGCTCCAAAGAGCCTACCAAACAGCCCGAAAAAATTTGGAAGAGGGTAAAATTCAGTCGAAGGAATACTGCGACCAAAAGACCAACCCGCTGAAAATTCACCTAGGAGATCAAGTACTACTGAGAAACGCTGCTCGAAAGAATAAGTTGATACAACACTGGGTAGGGCCATACAAAGTGGTAGCCATAAACAGCCCGGTCAATAGTACTATAATGATAGGGAAACGAAAACGACGCGTTCATAACAACAGGTTAAAACTGTTTCACTAAAACCAGCTCTGTCTTTCCAGAAATGCTCCTTCTAATCACGCTACTGACAATGGGAGCCACAAGTCAACCAGCACCGGTCGAGATACATCCGATTACTCGTAAAGGAGTAGTGTTCGAGACTCTCAGAAAAGTGCAGATTTATCGCGACCATTGGACCATCGTAACCCGTTTACCAAAACCAACGTGGGAACTACACCTGAAATACCCTGCACAATGTGAAACCGCGATCCATCACCTCTGCGACAACACGGGCATCTTAGTCGGGGAAGAGTATTGCTATCACTAGCAAAGTGAAATCAGGAAACGAGTGAAACAAATATGCGAGCTTATGGACAAGGCAGATTATACGCTAACACCGCACGGTCGAACCAAGCGAGGACTGATAAATTTAGGGGGGAAAATAATAAAAAGCATCTTCGGAACCATGGACAGCGAAGACTCGGAACACATTCATCAGAAGTTAGCAGAGTTGGAAGATAACACGAAAGCCACTTTGGATTTAGCAAAACAGCAAGTCACAGTGATGCAAACCACCCTAAAGGCTATGAGTAAAGCCAACGAAGAGATGACGATAAGGCAAAACAAGGTCGAGCTCTTCAACTCGAAGATAGGGGAAATAGACAAGCATTCCGACCAACTCCACGTAATACACGTACGCCTAGACCTCAACGAAGTAATACTATTCATGATGGCGGAACTACAGCAGATGTATTTAGAGATAACGAACTTATAAATAGTCATGGAAGCACTAAACCGACGGGAACTTAGCCCACTGCTACTACCAACCAGACAAATTCTGGAAGTTTATGCCAAGGCACTTGAAAGCCAGCAGGGAAGAAAAACATTCATGGACCAGATCACGCTACAAAAGATTGCCAGAGTAGACTATGAACAAAGCCCGAGAGGCACCCTCATACAGGTCCAACTACCATTACTGGAAGGTCAATTATATACCCTGAACAGGATATACACGACACCGATAGATTCAGGGCACAACTCATACTACGTGTATGACATCGGGGCCACATATTTCTTAAACACCAGTAGGTCCCAACAGAACTTCGGACTAACTGAATTAGACTATCAAAGTCAATGCATCCAAGTGAACACTACCTACAGCGTCTGTCACCATGGCGATCCAGTTCTAGCGAAACCAACACGCACCGATTGCACATCAGCATTGTTCCGAGCCACTGACCAAATACCGACTGGTTGTCAGATACGCGTATTGATAAACGCGGGACCCGTGCTGATCCCTATGCATCAGGATAACGCTTGGCTTTATTGGGTACAACAACCGACTCCACTCATAAGCCAATGTGAGAGCCAAGAACAAACCTATCAACTAATTGGTTTGGGCATAGTGGAGTAGAAGCATAAATGTGTGTATTATCTAGCTGAATACACGCTACCATACCGAATTACGGAAATACAGCCACTAAATATGCATCAACTCGGAGAAATTCTACCGCCGACCGTAGACTTTTCCAGATATCGAGTATCGATTAAACCTCGAAAAACGGAAACGCGGATGGAAATCTTGCATCCAGTAGCGGTAAATGACCATTTCAAAGGCATAAGTGAGACACTAGACGACTTGGACACTAAAATCACGGAAAACCAGCAAAATCGGTACCGGAAAATCCAACTGCACACCACAACACAACACACCAGCCCTAATCGTGGTGATACGCAACTACAAAAATTGCAGAAATATGAGTTGTCAACCGCCACCTCAACCCTCACGACCTAGCCCACGACGAGTGCAAATCGTATCTATGCCGGTAACGATCCCCAGAAGAGATCAGATTCTCACGGGAAATGAGAATAATACAACGACCCCTGGACCCGCACCAACCGGCATGGGGTCCACCCCCAGCGAACCATAACCAACCGCGATCGAAAGGAGAAACTTATCATAATAATAACAATAATAATAATAACAATAACAATAAAAATAATAATGAAAAATAAAAGAGAATAGATTACTTAAGCTAAACTTATCACTAATAACCAGGTTCCCACGATGTCCGGAGACCACAGACGGAGATGATGCAGCCAAACTCGCGGTGACCATCCAGGCTGAACCGAATGTCGCTGATATCATCATCAAAGTTCAAGCCGGCAAGATTACCATACGCATGTCGGATAAAACTGCTATAACCAGATGTCAAATGTCACTGACATTTCCATCAAAATTAATTCGAAGTCCCCACCTACAAAGAATCAAGGAATCCAGACGACTACGGCTAAAAACTACGAAAACCTGTCAGACGAAGGAAGTCACAAGGACCTCAATACTGAAATTGATGAGCTGGGACTGACCCAAGCTAGTTGGGAAGAAGCGCTCCAAGAGGCCGATCAATTATATCGCCAACTAAAACTGGACGAACCACAGCAGGAAGAATAACCTAGTCCAGAGGTTGATCAAATGTCTAAGGCCTCTTGTGAAATTGCTAGAATGAGAAGCAAATTAGAGAAAGCAACGTTAAGGGGGGAACCACTAACTGTACCCGAACGGAAAAGAGCAGACTTACTTGACAGGCGGACCTACGAATATCCAGCAGAAAAGCTGAGAAGAAGGACATCGGAGGATTTGAAACACTATTTGGTCACCCCACCCATGAAGAAATATAGCATCCTTAATACTAAAAGAAACAACAAAGTAGATTTAAGTAAATACTTAAAGAACTATAAACCCTAGGATAAAACACTTGTAATTGAGGGATCAAAATTAATATAGGACATAAGTAACGTAAAGGAAGTAGAGGTAAAGAGAATAAATGTAATGGAAAATATGTAAAGGAAACATGTAGAAGAGAATAAGTATAAGGGAATATATGTAAAGGAAACATGTAAAAGAGAATAAATGTAATGGAAAATATGTAAAGGAAACATGTAAAAGAAATAAATGTAATATGTAACAGAAATATGTGAAGAAACTAAATGTAATGGTATATAAATTTCGCATAAAAAAAAGGTAGTTAAGCCAAAACTGAACTGAAAAACTTGAAAAATGATGACTCTGGAGGATGCTCGCTGGAAGGTACCGCAATTATAGCGGTGAAATTTGGTGGTCTGGTCAACCACCGGGTGATTAGGGTGATCTCTGTTCATTCAATCACAGGGTGATTATGCCTGTGATTGAACATACTCCCCCCCGTTGCCAACCTTGTTGGCAACATCCTTTTTCTCCTCCCTCTCGTTAGAAATTGGTAGAACACAAAGTTTGGATATGCGTCTCGTAAGAGTGGTAGCTGATGTCCTGATGGTGACAACTCTGGTATGGCCATCAGCCCCTGGATGTATTTTTTCAACTCTAGAAGGTGGACATTTGCTTGGAGGAAATCTCTCATCGGTTAGTAGCACCATGGACCCAGCCTTGATCTCGTTAGATGGGTGGTGCTACTTAGAAACTGCTTGATATCTCTGCATACACTCTGCTGACCATCTCTTCCAGAAGGATTGTAGTTTGTGTTGAATTAACTGCCATGTTGAAAGTCTCGACTCAGTACACTCAAGAAGTGAAGGCTCAGGTAGTGCGTTTAGTGGCTCCCCAATGAGAAAATGTCCTGGTGTCAGGGCCCTTAAGTCCGATGGATCCTCAGATAGTGGACTTAGTGGTCTCGAGTTTAAAACCGACTCAATCTGTGTTAGCAGGGTAGTTAACTCCTCATAGGTTAACAGTGTGTCACCTATAACTCTCCTCAGATGAAACTTCAGTGACTTAACAGCTGCTTCCCACTTGCCACCAAAGTGAGGAGCGCTAGGAGGGTTAAAATGCCAATTCGTCCCATCCTTTAATAATGTCTCTCTCAAACGTTCCAGCTTGGAAAAGGTTTCTCAGAAGTTTATCTGCACCCAAGAAATTTGTTCCACAGTCACTGTAAAGATTGTTGCAGATTCCTCGACGACTGACAAATCGTCTATACGCTGCTATAAATGTCTCAGTAGAATAGTCTGTTACAACCTCGAGATGCACTGCTGATGAAAATAAACAGACAAACACTGCTATCCAACTCTTGTGAGTTTTAGCTCCTCTACCCTTCCAAGTTTTCACTGTAAACGGTCCAGCATAGTCAAGACCACAGTGGCGAAAGGCTCGAGATGGGTTGACACGAGCAGATGGTAACTGACCCATTAGTTGTTGAGCTCGTACTCCTCGGTTTCTCGTACACGTGATACAGCGTAGAATGTATGAGCGAACTGGAATACGACCACCAACAATCCAGTAGGCTCGTCTCAGATAGCTTAGCGTAAGCTGCGTAGCTCCATGTAGAGTTTTCTCGTGAGCATCAGCATTTACTAACGTTGTCAATGGTGAGTTGCGTGGCAGGATAGCTTGATGCTTCTCTTCAGTCGATATCTCAGCATGTTCCAGTCGACCTCCAACCCTCAAGATGCCTTCATGATCAATGAATGGTGTTAAGTTACGCAGAGAATTGGAGGTTGGTAAAGAAACTTCTCTTCTCAGCAACCTCAACTCCTCAGGAAAGAATAATCCTTGAGTTGTCTTGATAAGTACTCTTTTAGCCGCGTCCAGGTCACTCGTAGATAATGGGGTGGTTAATGATGAATGTGATTTTCCCTTGAAGCATCGAATTGCTCTAAGGCATATGGCAGTGATTTTTAATATTGGCAGTAATCTCGATCTCCTCTCTAGCAGCTCGCAGAATGGATTCTCCTCAGATTTTCTAACAGTAAAGCATTGACCTGGTCTCTCCTCAAGATTCACACTCCGAATAGATGGTAACTTGAACGTTGGCCACTCCTCAGATGTTTTCAACAACCATGATGGTCCATACCACCATAGGGAATGATCTCTCAATTTCTCAAGCTGGGTTTTGTTTTCCAGCGATATAATGCCAGATAGCATTGGGCTGAAGCTCTTGTATTCGATGGACTCTGTTTTTAACATAGTCCTTCCACCTCGACGGAGGACTTTTGATCCAAGTTAAGGTGACTGATGAATCAGTCCATAGATAGGTTGGTGATTCTGGTATCTCGAGGGTTTTCTTCACATAGCTGACTAGTTTTGCCAACAACGCTGCAGCATTTAGCTCAAGTCTTGGTATGGTTGTCGGTTTAAGAGGAGCTACTTGCGACTTAGCACAGACAATTGTAGATGAACAAATCCCAGATTCGTTAGTAACTTTCAAGAAGACTACAGCAGCCATCGCGAGCCGCGAAGCGTCAGAAAATCCATGAACCTCAATAGATGATGATGAAGTAAGCTGTAACCATCTAGGAATGTTAACAACGTTGACTCTATTAAGATCTTCTCTAAATTTATTCCACTTAAGATTCAGTTCTGTAGATAATGACTCATCCCAACCAACTTTCTCTAACCATAGCTCCTGCATGAGCATCTTAGCCTTCACTAACACAGGTACCAAAAAACCTAGCGGATCAAAGAGACGAGCAATCTCAGATAACACTGTTCTCTTCGTAGCTTGATGTGATGTTGACTCAAAACACTTAAACTGGAATTGGTCAGAAGCATTGAATTAATAACTACTAAGGAATGGCAAATAAACAGAAACCCCGAAGCAAAATATGCTAATTTCATTTAGTAGTGTTTGTGCGCTTACATGTGTTTGTTCCACGAGTAAACAACAACAAATTCGATTTCCAAATTGACAATTTACGCGCCGTGCAAATATGACAGTCGAAACAAAACACTCTACAGTGTATTTACAAGTGGCACAGAAAGCCATTCAAAGTATTTGTTTCACAAATACTTGAGGCCTAGGCCAATAGAAATCGTGAATGGTGGTACAGAAATACCACTACACTAACGAAGCCTATATGAATAACCTCTGTACCACCGCAACACTAAGAAAATCAAAAATTCTTACCAATACCATGAAAAAACAGCTACTCACACCAGAGTGTAGCCAATCAGTGGAAAATTGTGACACGCCGTACCACCAATTCTTCTGGTGCTGGGTTTGCTCAGGGGGGGAAAGGGTTCGGGGCATATGCGTCGCTCACGGACACTGTAGGTGAGCGGTAGGGCCATTCCTTAGTAGTTATTAATTCAATGGTCAGAAGTAGGGTTCCATGAAAGCCCGAGAACCTTTACTGCATTCTCCTTCTCTTTCTCTAGAATGTTGATCTCAGAAACTGTGCTCTCTAGCGATAGAGTAGAAATTATCTCAGGTGAATTGCTTGCCCACTTTGCTAAGGGAAAGCCTCCAGCTGCACACAAGGATATTAGTTGCTTAGCTGATGAGATAGCTTCAGAAACTGTTTCTCCACCACCGTAAATATCGTCAACGTAACGGCCCTTTAGAATAGGTTCGACTGCCAGTGGGAAGTTGCCGCCCTCATCCTCTGCTAGTTGGTGAAGAACTCTGACAGCAAGATATGGAGCGCTTCTCGTGCCATAAGTTACGGTAGTGAGCTGGTATGGAATCATTCTCTTCTCATTATCGATCCAAAACACTCGTTGAAGATCCCAGTCATCAGGGTGAACGTTTATTTGCCGAAACATCTTGGTTATATCGGTTGCAAAGAGGACTCGATGCCTTCTGACCCACAACAACACATCTGATATATCTGGTTGAATTTTTGGACCAATGTGTAGAAGATCGTTTAACGAGGTTCCAGATGTGGTCCTACTGGACCCATTGAATACTACTCTTAGCTTGGTGGTTGTACTCTGCTCTTTCAAAACTCCATGATGAGGAAGATAGTAGATAGGTGTCTCAGAGCATGAAGTAGGAGCTTTTCTCATGTGATCTAGAGTCTCGTATTCTCTCATAAATTCTGAGTATAGTCGTTCATACTCTGAGTTATTGTCTAGACGTCTTAAAATACTTGACAAGCATCTTTTGGCCTTAACAGAAGACTCACCAAGTAGTGTAGGTGGAGCCTTTAGAGGCAGTCTCACGATGTATCGACCACTAATATCTCTAGAGTGTGTACGCTTCAAGTGATCTTCACATTGTTGTTCTTCAGGACTCAGTTTAGATGTTGTAGACTCAGTGATGTCTTCCTGAGTCCAGAATTTACTGATTAAATAGTGAAGTTCTTCATCAGTCGTAGTATGATGACAGTAAGACTCGTGTATAGCATGATGATGTTGCGCAGAACCATAGATAATCCAACTGAAGATTGTTGACTGGGCGATAGGTGCTCCTTTTTTACCTCGAATAACTCCAGATAGCATACTTTCACTCACAGGAATAGTACCCAACAATATATCAACAGGTTGTGAGGTATAATAAACTGGATCAGCGAGATCCAACCCGTTTAGATGAGGCCAGCTGGCTGCTTCACAGTTCTCAGAAGGAAGATGCGAGGTAAGCTCACTCACGATAAAGGCTTGAGTGACAATAGATAGCTCAGAGTATCTCGATTTCAGTTTCAGCGAACATACTCCTTTAGTCACTCCACCAAAGGCATTTCCAATACCCTTTAGAGGGATGGTAGAAGCTTGTTTAGGAATTCTCAATGTTTTAAAGAACTTCTCTGAAATGAAAGTTAGCTCAGATCCAGGATCCAAGGTCGAATAGTGCTCGTGCCTCCACAGGTTTTCTCTGATGATGAATTACTAATACTTTGCCTGTTGCTAGCAGCACAGCAGGCTTCTCGCTCTCAATTCTCGAGTCTTGATGTCTAGATGGTAGTTGGCTGTCTCGATCAGCTGCTTGACCATTTTGATGCACCTTAGATAGTACTTTCTCATTTTGTGAAGATGTTGTCTCAGCTCTAATTGGTATCTCAGATTTGTGAAGTCGATAACGATGACGATCTCGGCTCCGATGGCTTCTCAGTTGGTGAAGGTCTTCTCTGCTCGATGGCTTTGGATCGGTCTTCAAAATGTATCTCCGTGTGGTGAGCAGCGCCACACTTTTGACACCTCTTGGAACTTATGCAATCTTGGACCTTGTGACGTCCAAGACAGTTGAAGCAAAGTCTTAACTCCTTTACTTTAGTTACCTTCTCGTTCACAGTAAGAGCTCTGAATTTCGGACACAAAAGAATATAGTGCTTCTGCGAGCACATGGCACACTCGTTGAGTACATCAGCCTTCTCAGCTGGAGCTTCTTTGAAAGCTGTTGTAGCGTAACTCACTGCAGGTTTTTTCGGCACCTTGTGGAAGATGTTTTGGCTTGATGATGATTTGCTCGTTGATGGTTTGCTGGGTGATGGTGGTCTCGATTCAAATCTCTCAGTGCCATCCCAAACTAATGCGGTGATCTCGAGAAATTCCAATAGCTTCGCGTATGATGGGAATTCTTTACTCAATCCAAGTTTAGTCTCCCACTTGGCAACAGTATCCGCATCCAATTTATTGAGCATTGCAGTTATTAACAACACATCTGAGTACTGTACTGGAGATCCCAATGCCTTTAAGGCATCAATTGCTCGGGTGTTGGTGGCGATTAACTCCTTTAGTTGGGCTGCAGAACCTCTTGTGACTCTTTGTCCAAATAGAACATGCTCGGCGTATTTCTTCACTAAGATTCTCGGGTTGTCATAACGTCGTACAAGCAGATCCCACGCTGGTTGGAAGGTTTTACTCGTGGGTGGCAAACTCGAAAGAAGATCTTTTGCCTCACCAGTTAGTTGAGTCTTCAGATAATCTATTTTTGTTGCAGGATCAAGACTCGGTTCGTTACCGACCACTGCAAGAAATAGGTCTCTGAATGTCACCCACTCAAATGGATCTCCTGAGAATTTTGGTAAGGTTATCTGGGGTACCTTGTGACTTGATGAAACGACGGTTGGTCCAAGGAATGAGCTATTTAGTAGTTCATGGCCACTCGGGGTCTTGGCTTCCATTAACGCTTCTTTTCTCTCGAACAGTAGTGTTCTGATATCTCCATATAAAGCTTGTATTATGTTATATACCTCTTGTTGATGATATTCCGTTTCAAGGATGTCACACTTGCCATCATAGAGAGAGTTGTTAAGTTCTTCCACGTGATCCCATTTTTTTTCGACAAGCTCTAATCGACTCGTTACAGATGGTAAACTCATGGTAGATAGTTTTTCGGTGGTTAAATCACTCTTCAGTTTCTCAAAATAACTTAGTCTTTGCATTTGTAGTTGTATTTTGTGTTCTAATTTAGAAGCCATTTCTCAAAATAGTTAATTACGCGGAATTTCACGATTGACAGAAAATTAGCTCTCCACACTAAATGTACCACTAGTATTTTAATCTCATGAAAATGTTAAATAAATTGTTTATGTTTGATGATTTTGCTTAAAACGCACTCAATATCCGGCTCGAAGGACCAAATGTTCAATTTTGTAATGATTTTTATATTTAAATGAAAAAGAGAGAAATTAGTACTATTTTTATGTATAATACAGTGTAGCTTAAGTTTATTCAAATGCACAAAAAGGAAGGAAACTATCTCATATTTTCAAGATGCTTATACACTTTATAAATATTTAACAATATTCAATCTCTGTATCAATCTCTCATAGAAGCAAAAACTGAACTGAAAAACTTGAAAAATGATGACTCTGGTGGATGCTCGCTGGAAGGTACCGCAATTATAGCGGTGAAATTTGGTGGTCTGGTCAACCACCGGGTGATTAGGGTGATCTCTGTTCATTCAATCACAGGGTGATTATGCCTGTGATTGAACAGTAACATTAATTAACAATGTCATTAACATTAATAATGTCAGCCAAGCATAGAAAAAGATAAGATCATTGTAACACACTTTCGATAGGTTAAATTAGATTAGTTTAGGGAATTAGGGAATTTAAGCGAGAAAGGAATTAGTTAGGGAATGAAGAAATTTAGGTAACACTTTTGTAAAACCCAAGATAGAAATAAGTAATACCGAACTTCGTTCACGCCTGAAACAACCCTCAAAGTCCTGCACCAGAAGCTCCAACCAACAAAAATCCAGAGTAGTTCAACAACAGTCATCCAAACATCAATGCCATCCATGGTATTCTTGACGAGTAATTTTCAAACAAGGGAGCCTCCATCAACTATTTCCTAACCTACAACAACACCATGCACCAACTCCAATCAAAACGGATAATCAAGACACCCACCAATTTTGTCCCTGGGGGAGTCCTCCAGAGAGGGGAGGAATGTGATGAACATCCTGTCACAGTAAGAGATCCTAAAAAGAAAGGATATTACTAATAATAAGACCACAGACTAACCCATCATCCGCATGGCAGCTACACGTTACGTCACTGAAACGTCACATGCCACAATCGAGACTAGTACACAAATACGAATAGGCGACTAGTACAAATCAGTACTTAACGTACTAGAAATTCGTTAAACTAGTCATCGTTAGAGGGCAGCAGCAGGTCGAACGATCAACGTGACCGAATTTCGAGTGGAACGACCGAATTGACCCACTTAAATGGAATGTGCGGAAATGCATTTTGCGGGAAAAACAAAATGGAATGTGCGAAAATGCATTTTCGGGAAACGCAGTGTGAAATTGGAAAATTGGGGCAACAAGAATTTCAGGCAAAATTGACAGAGTGGGAATTGCGGTGTAAGGAAAAAAAGAGAATATAATAATAATAATAATAATAATGAGTGTATATTTGATCTTTAACCGATTTACAAAACTAGACTTAACTATACTTAACTATACTTAATTATACGAGAGAGTCGAAAAAGTTTAACGTAACAAATTTTTCTTTTGCAAACATATAATATAAACCAATAATACATTTCTTCCTAATTTTCACCTAGTGGCCAGAAGGGGGGTATATATAAAAAGTCATACTAAAAATATTTACACAAGACTTCATGTATTGCTGTTCAATAAATGAAGTCTCCTTTTATGCATCACACCATGCAGAGCCGGTAATCTGTCCCTCACCCCTTTCCCTAAAACATCTTTCCACCTTATTCCCTTAGTTCCCGTAACCTCACAAACCTCGAACACATGCCTTAGAGATTCTTTTTCCCTTCCGCAAACTCTACACAATTGGTTTTCTTCCCGCAGCCAATACTTGCACGCCCTAGATTCTTTTCCTAGTCTAAAGCCTGCGATTATAGCCATCTCCCCTTTTCTTTTATACCTGGCCCTTCCTAAGTAAATAGGCTTCTCCTCTTCTAACAACAAATCTCCTATCTCTTCCGCATATCTCGACTCCCTTTTTTCCTCCTTCCTCTTCTGCCTTCCTAGATCCCTCCCCACCCTTGCTAACTCCCTCCAGGTCTCCCTACCTTCTCTTCTCCTACGCGCCCACTCTTCTTCTGACCACCCTCTTTCCCTGAGAAACTTGCTTCTGTCATGCACTAGTTCTGACCCTATCAGCTTTCCATCCAGGAGCCTGATATACTCCCTTCTTAAGTCCCATTCCTCCAAGTTCCTCCACTTCTCCTCAAACTTGATGGCTCTTGAGGCAATTCTTACCGCAAGTTTCTCCCTCTCTGTTTCCTCCAGCAGTATATGCGCTGGTGTGGACCTATCTCACTTGAGGCACCATCTAAGGTACCTCTCATGTACCCTTTCCACCCCCTGTCTTTCTCTCCACCCCCAAATCTCCGAGCCATAGGACAATGAACTTCCAATGAGAGCATCAAAGAGCCTCATTTTCCCTTCCCAGTTTTCTCCTAACTTCCTTTCCCCCAAACTCCAAACTTTGCCCAGTAACCCCTTCGCCTTTTTCTCTAGGAATCGAATGTGTGCCTCATCCCGATTGTTCGTTTCCAGCATATACCCTAAGTAAGGTATTTCTTTAACTTCCTCTATTATTTCCCCTCTCCATTGGATGCTCATTTCCTTCCATCTTCCCTTCCCTTTCCGGAACCTCATAACCTTAGACTTCTCCACGTTGATTTCCAACCCTTTCCCCTCCACATACCTGCCAAATCCGTTTACAATTTCCTGCAGTCCTTTCCTTGTTGCTGACACCAGAGCTGCATCATCCGCGTATGTTATTGACCATATCTTTTTTCTCCCTATAACTAGGCCAGCTTCTTGATGTCGCCCCATCTTTTGCTCTAGGTCAGCAAACGCTATATTGAATAGCAGGGGACTTAGAGGGCAGCCTTGCCTGACCCCTTTTCCAGACCAAAACTCTGACACCGTTCGCTCCCCGACCACCACTCTGTTTATCGTTTCTCGATAGATCTCCGCCACCACCTCCCTCAATCTTCTTCCTATCTCTAACTTATCCATCATCTCCAAAATCACCTTTCTATTGACATTATCAAATGCCGCTTTTAGATCCGCAAAATAGACGTATATTACCCCGTGTTCGTTCACCAACGGTCTCTTTACCTTCTTTAGGTTTTTTTCGATAACTGCTTTCAGTAAATATACTGCGTCTATTGTGCTTCTTCCTTTTCTAAATCCCATTTGCGTCTCTCCCAACCTTCCCTCCACTTCCAGTGTCCCTTCTATTCTTGCCCTCACAATTTCCGCAAACAGCTTGTATCCTGAGTCCATGAGCGTAATCGGTCTGTAGTTTTCTGTCCTTCTTTTGCACCCCCTCTTGAAAACCGGCTTCACTATTCCAACTCTCCATTCTTTCGGGAAATCTTTCTTCAAATAGATTCCATTTAGGATCTTCACTAATGCGTTCTCCAGATCTAGCCCCCCATAAATCCTCATTTGGTATCCCGTCTGGCCCTGGTGCCTTTCTTTTCCTTAGCTTCCTTATCGCCCTTTGAACTTCGCCCAGCGTTATTGGGCTTTCTTCCTTCAACTCCTCCCCCTTCCCCTCCTCCACCTCCAAGTCCACGTCCCAAACATCTTGTTTGCCACCTAGTTGCCGCTCAAAATGTGCCTTCCACTCCGTATCTTTGATGGCTTCATCAATCCCTTCTCTCCTTTTCCTGTTCTTATTTATTTCTTCCCAGAATGTTTTCCCGGTCCTATCCCTTATAATTCTTTGCATTATTTTTTCGTCCTCCCCTTTCTTCTTCCTTTCCAGTAGTCTCCTGTACTCTAACTTTTGTGCGAAATAGACCTCCCTCCCCTCCCCAGATCTCACTAGTTTTCTGAGGCATCTCTGTAGACTCCTCCTGCTTGCTAAACATTCCTTATCCCACCAGGTCTTGTCCTTACTCTTCTTCCTCACCTCCACTCTCACCCATGCCCCTTTTATCCTTTCTGCCAATTCTCCCCAGCTACTTATCCCTTCCAGGTTTCCTAATCTAACCCTATATTCTCTGACTGAGTTCTCATCCCACTTTATTATCCATTTCTTTTTAACTTCTCTTTCCTCCATTTTCTTCCAGTTGTTAAAACTCACCTCCATCGGAGAGTGATCTGAATCTATCCTATGAATTATATCTAATCTTTCAACAAACTCCATTCCCTTCTCGTTCGCGATAACGTAATCAATAACTGAGCTGCCCATCGGTCCTATAAATGTGAACTCTCCCTCTTCATCCCCTGCTACCCCTCCATTTATTATCTTGATACCCAACTCTCCCAAAGTTTCTAGCATCTCCCGTCCTTCCTTATTAACGGTGCATTCCTTGGATTCCCTTATGCTTTCCTCTTCGTTCCATTCCCCTCCTTCCCTCCCTGTTCTTGCATTGAAATCCCCTACTATCAAACTCGGAACTTCCCCTACACCCAATAATTCCTCAATTGCTTCCCAGTTCTCTCGCCTCTCTTCCCTCATATACGTTGTAACTATCCGAAAAAGGAGAATATATAGACAAGGAAAACTAGGGAAAAGACAGTCGATTGGAAGCAGACGAGAGGGGCCATTTAGCCGTCCAGACGATCAGCCAGGTAGACCAACTACCAGTACCAGAAAGTCTACCAGTACCAGTACCAGCCAAGTACCAGAAAGCCGAAAGTAAGTATGCAGCACTCATCAATAATTAAGAACTAGCGGATGAGAGCTCTTAGCCTCTCCGCTTAAGCCCCGACCACGGTTCTTTGAGCTTATCGGGCATAATTACATTTTACTCACTGGGCTATTCTCCCCTAGTGACCGACAAAAGGCAGCAGTTGCAAGAAGAGCTACGTAATCCCAAGGCGGGACCCCGACCTCTCACGATAGAGGAATACCGAGAGAGGAGAAAGGGGCAGTCGAACCAGCGAACCACTCCGGAGGTACCGGAAATACCTCCGAAGAAACGGACGGGCAAAGAGGCGCGATTCCGGGCGGACATCGAGGAGACGCGACGTCGACTCCTTCTGGCTGTGGGTCGTGAGCAGCGAGCGAGGGTGGGGCAAGAGCTCCAACGACTGCATAACGAGCGAAGACGGTATCGCCAGGCTAAGAAGCTGGCCAGGTACAACCCAGCGAACGAGTAATAATAGTCAAATTTAGATTAAGAGGAAGTTTTATTTTGTAATAAATAAGATCAATAAATGTATAAAAATCTTAGAGTTGTCTGACGATCGAATAATTAACTGTGTTCAGAAGTGTACTCCACTGAAATAGAGCAATTGTGAGGTTTTCTCCTACAATGGTACAAAGAGTCGAGGGAAAATCTTCACAGTCCTTTTGGTGCTTCCTATTGGTCAAGATGGTTTCCCAGGAGTGATCCTCCAGCGACTGATGCCTTCTCCCAAATTTTCTTCGCATTTTATTTTCTAAAACCGGGATTTGGCTCCGTTACTGCGAGGTTGCAGTAATTAATTTAATTCTTTTTAGGTTAACCTTGTTTTTCACAACAACATCCTACCGCCGATTCTAAAGTTCACATCAGACGAAAGTCACTTCGTACAAATAATGTCCCTACCGATGTGAGAGGAAATTCATATAAATCACACCAAGAAGATGGAGCTTCTACAAACAGAACGAGTAGTCTATACTTTTCAACATTTTCCACAATTACTGTCCTCGTATTAATTCTCGTCGCCGTTCTCCTGCAAAAGTGTCCAAAAGTTGCCGACTTTATCAAACGAAGGCCAACATCAGTTACCGCAATGGAACCTCAACCACCAAACGTCATTCAAATAAACATGGTCCAGTAATAGCCGCTTCAGATGAGGACATTTGAATTTAAGAGGGGAGAGTTAACGTTATATTTTTTAATATTCTCCAATAAATTACACATGTGATGCTGCAACGTGACTTTTCCCAGTAACAATCGTTTCCCACGGAATTTAACTAATTCGATAAAAACCAACTCGACGCGAAGAGCATCAGATTTCAGCAGACGGCGAGAACTCATTTCCTACGGGAAATAAGGGGGGCAAGTCTAGGTAGATTTAGCTTAACTAGGTGATAAGTAGATTTAAGTTCTAAGACTGTGTGCCAATCGACGGCGCTTTCATTCAAATGACCCTTTGATTGGCATTATCACGCACTATAGATAGCAGTCTCCTTAAATTGTCATTTTAATGTTCCGTTCAGTGATTGTTTCAAAACAAAACGGAAACGTCACATGAATGCGGAAAAAGACGTAATTATTTTCATATATACTTGAAGTAATATAAGTTTATAATTTTTTTCCTGTTTTAGTAACAAGAGAACGTATAAAATGTCAGAAAGTTCGAACTTCAATTCAAAAGGTCGTCCGAAAAGTTATGCCGTCGGTTTGCGCACATTCTAAGTTAAAATTCAGTTGTTATTTGGACACTATTGAATAAAGATACTTTAAAGCAAAAGTTAAAGTTGTTTTTTTTATGAATTAGTAAATAAAAATTTATTAACTTATATAAATTTGAAGTTCTTATCGCAAGTTACTACATTCTCGTTCCCGTGGTGTTTTCAGATTTTCACTCATACTTCGAGGACTACGTTCTAGGTAGCAAAATTTATGAGGAAGCTGATTTTCACTGCAAAAGTACGGGTACTGGTCTATAGGCCAGACTTAAAAACTCTTGAACTTGATGAGCGTGCAACCCCTTGCAGATGCCTCCTAAGGCAGGCAAAAAATGTGAACTAAGAAACCGCAGGAATAGGTCTGTTCCTGTACTTTTTCAGTAAAATCCTCAAAACTTTCGAGTTTGCTACCAAGAGTGTAATTTTCTCTGTGTGAGCGAAAAACTACAATAGCACGGAATAGAATATGAGTAATTTTCAGTAGAAATGTAAAATATTGCAATGGAATACAAACTTAAGAAAATAATTTAACTTTACGTGAACCTGGTGGGGACCACAATATTGGTATACATATATATATGCATTGTGAATTATAATAGAATCAAAATACACAAAAACATAATTTCAAGTGTAATACTTGAGTACGATTGCAATTAACATCTGAAATTGAGTTGAGTTCATACGTATATACAAAAATAAATAATTTAATAAAATTCATAAAAAGAAAATCTTAAGTCAAATTAATAATTGTCAAAAGTCGTATCTTTGTCTCGGATCCAGGATAATGCTTCTCGGCAACTCATCACCGCCTTTGACTTGATTGTCTTAGACTCCAGTGATCTAAGGGCCGCTTGGCTGTCGCTGAAGATTGTAACCTTCCGAATTTCTTCGTCGGTCAGCTGCTTTAGTCTTGCGGCTCTCTCTATCGCGTTAATTTCCGCCTGCAATATACTACAGCCTTTGTTGAGTCTGTGTGACTCCGTTACCTCTAGTATCTCCGAGAATAATCCGACTCCAGTCCCCGTTTCAGTTACTGAGCCGTCTGTAAAGACGCTTATCTCGCCTTTTTCAAAAATGGAACCATTTTCCCATTCCTCTCTGGTTGGGATTCTGATCTCCAACTCCTCCCCAAATCATTGCATTGCCACCATATAGTCCGTTCGCTGTCGTAGCACTCCGGTGTCCACGGTGCCTCCCATTTTTACTTTCTCTTCCGGTACACTAGTATAAACCTGGCCTGTGTGCCTCCACAGTTTCGTTTCTCTCAGCCGTAGGGCTCTTTTGGCTGCCAGACCCTTTACAAATAGGTCTAACGGTTGCAATTTTAAGATCGCCTCCAGCGCCGCCTGAGGTGTGCTCTTGATCGTTCCCGTTATACCTATCGCTGCTAGTCGCTGCACCTTTCCCAGCATCTGTTTGTTCGTCTCCTTGTCCATGGATTTTCACCGCACAAGGGCTCCATATGTGATAATCGGTCTGACAATCGTTGTGTAGATCCAGTGTATGATCCTTGGTTGCAGACCCCAGTTCCTACAAAACATTTTCCTACATGTGTAGAAAGCGTTTATCCCTTTTTTCATCCCCGTCCAACATGTGCACATGCGTGCCGGAACGAAAGAGAGATAAGAGAGGGACCCCCCCCACCCCTGTCGAAAACAAGGAATCGCCCGTTCGCCGGTCCGAAATGCTGTGTCAGCGCACGTGCAACAATGTCAGCGCATGTGCGATACAAATTTTCAATATTATTTTCAGCATCCCGGGCGCGCTAAAGGTGCAACAATGTTGTCCACTGCGATCGGTTTCATCGATGCACAAATAGAAATCCGATCGCGTTGAGAGAAGCGAAAAGCGGTCGCGGGCTTTCTTGGTCGCCTTGCACGACATGCCAGGAATGCGCGATCAGCGGTTTTCGCTCGCTGATAAGCGACCGCGGAACTCACGCGGCACACAGTCACAGTCGACAGTCGGCAGTCGGCAGTTGGAGGAGTTGGCTGTCGTCTCTGTTTTGAAACTCTATTAACAAAATCTTAAATTTTTAACAAAACCCTAAAAGATAAATGAAAGTTTTATAAATCTTGAATAGTGTTTCAAAACCAATTTGACAAAATCCCAAATGAAAATTTTATATATTTTGAATAGAATTTTAAAAAACAATTTAATAAATGAATATTTAATAAATTTTGAAATAGTTTAAAGAAGTCCTAGATAAAAATTTTAAAAATTTGGCAATAGTGTTTTGAAAAAAACCATTAACAAAATCCTAAATGAAAAGTGAAGGTTTTATAAATTTTGAATAGTGTTTCAAAACCAATTTGACACAATCCCAAATGAAAATTTTATATATTTTGAATAATGTTTATTTAATAAATGAATATTTAATAAATTTTGAAATAATTTAGAGCAGTCTTAGATGAAAATTTTATAAATTTGGAAATAGTGAAAGTTTTATAAGCTTTGAATAGTGTTTTAAAGCAATTTACGAAAAATCCTAAATGAATATTTTATAAATTTTGAAATAGTTTAACAAAATCCTAGATGAAAGTTTTGAAAATTTTGAATAGTGTTTTAAAACAATTTGACAAAAATCCTAAATGAATATATATAAATTTTGAAATAGTTTAACAAAATCCTGGATGAAAATATTGCAAATTTTGAATAGTGTTTTAAGAACAATTTGACGAAATCCTAAATGAATATTTTATAAATTTTGAAATAGTTTAACAAAATCCTATATGAAATTTTTATAAAATTAGAAATAGTGTTTAAAAAAAAAAAATCATTTAACTTAGTTTCGAAAATGTTTGATGATTCGTACAATATGGAGGGTCAAATAGAAAAAAAATATATATATAAATATGTACATTCGTATGTAGGAAAATCTTTGTAACAAAACTGTAATTGGGATGATCCTCCCTTATTCCTTGTGACGTTATGTCCAAAACAAAACAAAAAAACCAGTTGAATAGAATGTAAATTTTTTAATTACTTTTCAGAAAATCAAAGAACCAAAAAAAATCTGTGCACATTCTATAGAGCACATGTTGATTATTATCCTGACGCTTAAATTCCCAGGGGTGAAAAATACGTGAGAAAAAAAAACTTCAAAGGTTTTTTTTGGTTGTGAATCGAACCTACTAAAACTACCATAAAACAATTGCTCAGTTAACTCATGTACATATGAGATAAAGTTTATCAACAAATTTCAAAATGGACAGAATTTGGTAAATGAAAAATAAACACATTATCATTAGTCTTACTATCACATTATAATTACCCATAATTTGCCAGTTCTGCTACCTATATCGACAGCATATTTTGCGTCTTCGCCAATTGTTTTAAAATTACTGTCATCAATGCAGTGTTAATAGGTATTAAAAGATATTGGTCTGACTACTAATTGGAGTTTTGATTGTAAGAATAACTTGGATACACCATCCTCATCTTCGACCTGGAACCGTAACGGCACACTTCCCTGGAAATATCTCCCAACCGTAGTACAAAATTGCTACAGATACTTTTTTTCTCTCTCCCCTGACATTTTGCATGAGTACAAATACCTCGACTGGTACTAAACTATAAGTATTAAAAATTACGCCTCATTCCGAGTACCAAACATTGTCCGGGAGGTTTGGTGTCGATCTTAAGTCCCAGAATTCGGGTTCCTTTTGTTTTTCTCTGCCATTGTTTCGCTCAATTCCTTTTTATACAAAGTATTCGAGGATATATCCATTGGCCTTGCTCACATCAATCAAACACAATTCAATCTTTTCTTGTTGGGTTTTGCAATATCCTTTCACCAGCACTGTGGATGTATATATATCAAGTATAAAGTATTCGCTAAACTTACGGGGACAACTGATCGTCTCCACAAGTGATCTTTTCACACATATTTTCTTCTTCGCTGGAAGGAAATCCCTTTACACCTTCTTTTCTTACCCCTCTTAACGCCCTAAACTTTAATATATACAATTTAGGATTTCGTATTTACCATTGATACTTGTGTTCGTACCGTGTTCTAGGACTATTACAAGCCTTTGAAGTCGTCCGAAAAATTTGAGGATGACCGAAAAAGAAAATGCCTCTCCATTATCACTGATCGAAGATATTAGGAAAATAAACGACTCAGTAAAGGATACAAACTCTACAAGAGTTTTGAGTAGTAAATTAAAAATCCTTTCCTCTCTATGGGAAAATTTTCGTGACACAGACGAGAAGATTCAAAGTCGTACAAAGGTCGATCAGTCTCACGACTATAATAAACAAAGGTGTTCGACTATAATAAACAAAACACTGGGTCGATACCACTCAAGAGTCCATTCAAAGAAAACTGCAACAGTTAGAAATATTAGAGTCAGGATCACCTAATCCAGAAAAGGGCGACGAAATTGAAGAGGTCGTCGTCGCCGACCCCGAAACCTCTTCACCTCTACCATCACCATTACCCCAAACTCCTGATTGTCATATCGTCAAAGCCTCTGAAATCAACATTGGACCTAAGAAAACTCCACCTGTCCCTCGCGAGCAATCAGACGATACCGGCGTTTCGTCCCTAACGACGCACGAGAAGTTAGTAAGAGTCCAAAAGGAAAGGAGCAAGTTGCTGTTGAGCCTGGCCGATGAGGTAGCAAACCAGGACTTAGCTGGTCTTAGAAAATCTATCCTCAATCGGAAAATCTCTAACCTCGACCAATATTGGGAACCATTCAAAGAAACCCACTTCAAGATTATTAAAAACTATAGTTCGATCAGCGAGGACTCCGAATATTTCTCGTCTCAACTATATAAACATACTGAAACCAGATATTAACGGGAAAGACATGAAATTTCCGATTGTAGGACCCGTAACTCACCTCAAACCCCCCACTTTTCCAACACTCGGCAAATAACTTTTTACGAACCCCGTTCTAATCCTCAGAACCATACCCCAAATGGTAATCAGCCCCTTAACCGACATACGGTAAACTATCGAGAGCGGAGGCTAGCAGTCGGCAACCCTTCGCGGACGATCTCTCCAGCCGACACTAATCCCAAACAAACTTTTTGTTCTCCCAGCAAAAACCAGTAACTCTACCCCTCGACATCAAGTCAGGGATGCTCACTGTTGTCCTACCCCCCAACTTATGCAAGGACGCAAACATTGAATTCATAATTGATGCCGGCGTGGAGATAAGTTTAATCAAGGCCAATTCCCTAAGATCTGACTGCGAGCTCAACAACCATATTATCTACAACGTCAACACCTTTTTTTCTAAATCCACCCCTACCAAAGGTTTTATTACAGGGATTCTGAATCTGTCCAAATTCAAGAGGATAGATCATCCTTTGCAAATAATCGACCAGTGTTCCCTGGCCTATGACGGCCTACTAGGCCACGGCTTCCCCCTTAAAACAAACGCCATCATAAATTATGGCGCAAGAACTCTTACCTTGATGGCCAATGAACTGTGTAACTATCTGTCCGAAAACACCCGTGAATGCGTCCTGAAAAACACATTAAAACCGAAAAATGTACTAATTCAGAAAGGAACTCCTAATACACAACACATCTCAGAGGAATCTCACGATTCGAGTCCTTTACCTTGCAATGAAAAGAAAGAGGACGCTTACGTAACGATCCCTGCCCGGGCTGAAACTGTTATAGCAGTACCGACACCATCCGTTGCCGAAATAGTGACATTCAAAAGGGAAATCCAACTAGGAATCATTATGGTCAACATTATTGCAAAACCAATCAATGGTTCGGTTAAGGTACTCCTATTGAACAATAATGAAAATGAAATAACTCTTCGGAGAAATGACATTCACCTAGATTATCAGAATCTAGATGACTTCGACGTAATAACCACTGGTAAGGAATATGGTAAGGATCCCTTGAGAGGCAGAATAAAAAGGCTGATAATCTTGTCAAGTTGGACCACTGTAACTCAGAGGAAGCCATGAGTATCCAAGAGATTTGTAATTAATTTAACGAATTGTTTTTTCTCGAAGGGGATTATCTAACCTATACTAACGCGGCAACTTACAAAATTGAAGTAAAGAATAACTAACCCCCCATTTACACCAGACCTTACAGGCTGCCCGAGCCAAATAAAAGCGAAGTGGATACGCAGATCCAAGATGTTAATATTAGGGAATGATATCATCAGACCATCATGCAGTCCTTGGAACTCTCCACTCCTGTTAGTCCCGAAACAGCCTGATGAGAATGGTAATAAGAAATGGCGAGTGGTGGTAGATTTTCGTAAATTAAATGAGGCCACAGTAGGAGGTGCCTATCCCTTGCCACACATAACTGAGATACTGGATCAACTAGGAAAGTCCAAATACTTTACTACTCTGGACTTGTTCAACGGGTTCCACCAAATCAAAATGCACCCAAGGGATAGAGAAAAGACTGCTTTCAGCACTCAGTTCGGGCACTACGAATACAACCGTATGCCCTTCGGGTTAAAAGGCGCTCCCGCCATCTTCCAAAGAGCAATGAATAACGTGCTCTCTGGACTACAGGGCATACACTGCTTCATCTATATGGACGATATAGTGGTCCATGGATACAATCTTGAGGAACAAAATACCAGATTAAGGGCAGTATTCGAGAGATTAAAAGAAAATAATTTAAAACTACAAGCTGAGAAATGCCAATTTCTACGGAAGGAAATAATATATTTAGGACACTTGATAACTGAAAGGGGAGTTAAGCCCGACCCTTCTTAAATTAAAAGTGTACAAACTTATCCCAGGCCTAATGCTGTAAACACAACACGGCCTATCGGCTAGAAAATGGCAGCTAGAAAAATAACCCGCCGTAGTTTTCAATGGAGGTGCACAAAACTGCGGCGTGAGCTATCGGCTATAAAATATTTCATAGCAGGCTTAGAGATATTTTCTATTTTTTTAGCCGTAGCTGCGGTGCAGCCAACTTAATACACAAAACTATATGAACATATTGGTTGCACTGCAGAAAATTGTTTGACGTTTAATTGTTTATGTTTTGAATAACAAGTTTCATTCGGTTCGTAATTTTCATTCGGTTCAATCATTTTAAATTATTTAGATATATTTTGATCATTTTAATTTGAGGGCGGAATTTGAAATAAAGGTAATTCTCAAATTTTTGTTATTCATGATGTTGTTTTTTAATTTTGTTTATTTGATTTCTAGAATGAACGACGAACTTCTGATCGAAGCAGTGAGGCAGCATGAAGTCCTGTATAACATGCAGAGTAAAAATTACAGGCGGCAGGATGTCAAGGACAAAATTTGGACGTCTATTGCCGAGGAATTGAGTTCAACAGGTAAAGAATGGAAGCATTTTTGTCTCACATTTTCACCTGTGTCATGTTTTTCAGTGGAGGCATGCAAACGGCGCTGGAAAGGTTTGCGGAACTCTTATAGAGCCTCAAAGAGAAATCTGAATGAACCGTTGGGGAGCGGTTCGAAGATTAATAAGGTTTGGCCGCTGTATCATAGCATGATGTTTCTGAACAAATTTGAAGTGGCCAGAGAGTAAGTACAATTTTCCTCAAATTTCTGAATTTCCTTTTCATATGTTATGCAACTATTACTTTTAGAACGACATCCAGTTACACCCTACTGGATGTCGTCGATGAAGCTGAGGAAGTTGAGGTAATTGAGGAAGTTGAGGAAGTTGAAGACGATATTTCTCAAATCTATAACGAATCTCCCATGGCAAGCATCCCTTCGGGATCTTCAACCCCATTGTCGGAGGTTTCCAGAAAGAGGCGAAGGCTATCGGGACCAGACGTCACGTCCCAGATATCTAGAACAATAGCCAGCTTGTCCAAAAATATCAACGACAGGCATACGGATACAGTTGGCAAATATTTTGATTACATAGCTTCGAAAGTCCGAGATGCTGATTTACCTTCAACCGCCAGGAGTGAAATGGAAGTGGAGATTTTCAATGTAGTTACACGCTACATTAGAGAAAACGAAAAGTAAACGGAGGACAAGTAGGGTATAAGGGTTCATCTAATTTTAATTTTTTTAGGAAAAAAGCACATATTTACGATTGTATTATTCTCTTTTCTATTTTCCGGTTTTCATACACTATGGTTCGGATAACATAAATCAGCATCTCGGACTTTCGAAGCTATCTGGGCCGTGACGTCTGGTCCGGATAGCCTTCCGTGGGAGAGTCCTCACAGTTTTGAGAAATCTCTTCTTCAACTTCCTTAATTACCTCAACTTCATCAGCTTCATCAACGACATCCAGTAGGGTGTAACTGGATGTCATTTTATAAGTAACACATATTAGAAACAGCGGCCACACCTTGATAATCTTCGACCCGCTGCCCGACGTTACATTGAGTTTTTTTTTTTGAGGCTCTATAAGAGTCCCGCAAACCTCATAAAAAAGATAATAATACAATCTACCAAAATATGTGCTTTTTTCCCGAAAATTAGGTGGATCCTTATAGTGAAAATCAATCTATTGTAGCGCGTAACTACACTGCAAATATTAATATAATTGAAATATGTAAATAATAATTGAAATATAAATATAATTGAAATATGTAAATAATAATTGAAATATATATATAATTGAAATATGTATATAATAATTGAAATACGAAATTAATTTTAAATTATAAAATAGTCTTTCTAATTTCAAAAATGATTGCACCAAAATTACGGAGAAAGAAATTGAGCTAGACAATCCCGTATTTCGAAGGCTTCTCTGGATGCGCGGTTTGCGGAGATCGTTCTAGCAGAAGTAAGGGTAGTATCCTGTCGCCAATTCCCCGGTATCACAACTCCGTTACTATCCCGATCTACAAGTTACGGTGACACATATGAAGTGTCCTTCGTTGTGATTAAAAAGTTATGTAGCACAATGGTCGCTAACACTATTTCATTTGCACGTGCTGGTGAGCAATATATGTTGTTGGTTAAAACCCTCTATCTATTTGCCAAAATCCCAAATGAATTTTCAATAAAAACTCGGGCCCTTGACAATTTTTTATTGAAATTTTCTTTTGTGCTATCCAAATTGCGGCCTGGATAAGGACGCATCAAATTTGGCTTTAGTGGAAATGCCGCATCTCCCACCAGGTAATATGGAAAACGTTTACCCACTGTATTCGGTAATGGTTCGGGATCGGGAAATGGAAAAGTTCCATTCAATATTTCTTGCCCGAATTTGCTCCTCCTAAAGACGCCACCATCGCTTTGGGCTCCATAAGCACCAACGTCTACTAAGGTAAAGGAATAATCGGCATCGCACGTAGCAAGTAAGACTATACTATAACGTTTTTTGAAATTAAAATGCAATGATCCGCTTTTTCTAGGGCAAACCATATTGATGTGCTTGCCAACTATAGCACCTATACACATGGGTACACCCGTTTTCTCCTTAAACTTCATGGCTAGGAGTTTCCAGTCGCTTTTTCTGGGAGTTGAAGTATAAATATGGGCAAGTTCTTCCCAAATGGCGGCACATGTCTCATAAATTATTTTTCTGATTGTTGATACCCCCATTTTGTAGGTCCAGGCTAAGATTTGCGGCGATGCTCCATGAGCTAAGAACCTGCAAATCAATTACTATTTACATCATGCACATCAATTAAATATGGAATAAATTGTACATTAAAGTTACCGCAAGGCGGTCCTCCGGAGCAATTGCTCTCCTTCTGGAGTGTTTTGTCAATCGACCTTTCAGGAGACACAAAATGTAGTTGAATTTGGCTACACTGAGCCTGGTTGCCTTCAAGAAATGTTCCTCATCTTTCAATTTCATTTCCGTGAAACATGTCTTGAAAAAACCAATTTCATTTCTGTTAAGGTTGACCTCACGCACCCACCACCTACGCTGTCGTTTATTTTTTTCATTTACTTCATGTAGATCATATAATTGCACTTAAACCAATATATCGTGTAGATCGCGTAAATTTTCGACGTCCATATTGATATTTGATTGTCTGTTTATGTTTATGCGGCTTGAGATTTGACAACTGTTAAGTCTGACGTCAAGCTACATTTATAGCTGCAATTGTGTTTATAATTTTAAGCTCACCATAGCTGGCTAGCAGCTATGAAATATTTTCGATATTTATAGCCCGTGTTGTGTTTACAGCATCAGAGAGCAAGGGACATTCGAGCCTTCTTAGGTTTCGTTGGATACTACAGACGATCCATTCCTTATTTTGCTAAAATAGCCAAACCGTTAACCAGACTTCTAAGGAAGGACGTACCCTTCGAATTCAACGCTATATGCGGCGACGCATTCCGTGAACTCAATGATTTTCTGATCAGGGCCCCTATCCTGGCATACCCTGATTTTTCTCAAGAGTGCTACGTCACTGCAGATGCTAGTAATCTGGCTATAGGAGCGGTCCTATCACAAAATACCGATCTCGGAGACCAACCAATAACTTTTGCTAGTAGAGTGTTGAACGACGCTGAAACTCGTTACTCTACTATCGAAAAGGAGCTATTAACCATTGTCTACGCCGTCGAACAGTTCAGACCTTATGTCTATGGTCGGAAGTTCACGGTGGTTACAGACCGTTAAACCTTTGGAATGGTTGATGAACCTGAAAAATCCTTCGTCCAGGCTAATGAGATGGCGCATCCAACTGGAAGAATTCGACTACCAGGTGATATACAAAGCCGGCAAGTTAAACACCAATGCGAACGCCCTCAGCCGAGCTATACCAGACAGTCATGAAGAAGTAGACCGCGACAGTACCAAACGTAGTGTAAACGTCGTCACCAGAAGTCAAGCCAAGAACCAAGGTCTCCCGCACGACAAACCACCCGACACCAAGGTGCTACCCGAAAAAAAATTTTCATCTCAATGCGAGACAATTATCGCAGAAAAGAATGGCTCTCCCCTTCTGCATAATAGAACTCCTTACTTCTTTCTACTACCCCTCCAAGAGAGTAACCTGGGAAAACGTTTACAGGAAACACTAAACATTAAAGAAGAGAACCTCGTCCCCAACGCCAAAAATACCTTCTTGTGTAACAAAAATATCGAGCACCACATATTAAGACTCAATTTCCCTGTTCGAACACCTCAGGACCAAGAAAGTTTAGAAGACGCCCTTGAGCAAATTCTCGACCTCGTTTCGCGTACTAAAGTGAAGGAACTTAACATGTCTGTCCCCGCGACTACCCTGCAGACCCTAATACCTCTAAAAGCGGGTATACGACGAATTTTCCCCCAGGGTAAAATATTAGTAAACCTCTATTAAGACTCAGTTAAAGTCCTGGACTCCACGTCCGATATTAACCATGTATTAAAGGACTTCCATATATTACCTACCCAAGGGGGGGTGGGCACCAAGGGGTTTCTAGGACTATAAAAAGAATAAAGAAACAATATTATTGGAAGGGTCTAGCTACTGACACCTCAAAATATATCAGGTTTAGCGAATACTGTCAGAAAAACAAAGCATCAAGGAACCCTAAGAATCCGATGAAAATAACCAACCCTTGTTCTAGACCGTTTGAAAGAATTTACCTTGACATAGTAGGACCTCTCCCAGTTTCTTACACCGGTAATAAATACATACTTACATTCCAAGACGACTTGACTAATTTCTCAGAAGCTATTGCTATTAGTACTACCGATTCCAGCACATTAGCTGAGGCCTTTGCAACAAACATCATATGTAGACATGGAATCCCGGAAAGTATACTCACCGACCAAGGAGCAAACCTCATTGCAGGGATGTTTAGTGAGGTTTCTAAGCTTCTAAGGATTAAAAGGTTAACAACTACACACTACCACCCCCAAACAAACGGAGCCCTAGAGCGTAGCCACAGAACGTTGGTCGAGTACCTTAGGTCCTACGTAGAGAAAGATATACAAACATGGGACACGTGGATTCCCTATGCCATATTTGTATATAACACCACACCCCATTCTAGCACCAACTTCACCCCTCACGAACTCCTTTATGTTTTTCCGGCTGAGATACCAAATAATCTCAAAAATACGCCTACACTCTGTTATAACTACGTGAAATACGCGAACGAATTAAGGGCACGATTGCAGTTTAGTCATAAAATGGCGAGAGAAACCATGCTGAAGCAAGAGCTCAAATCGAAAACCTACTACGACAAGGGAACCAAAGAAAAATGTTTTAAAATAGGGGATAAATTCCTACTCGCGGCAAAAACTAGGGATAACAAATTTTAACAATTTTTCTTTTTGTTTGGTTCCGGAACATTCTTGTGATTGTTGAACGCCTAATTTAAGTAGCCAATACTATACCTTTAGCCTTTGTCAGCTCTATCCCGACTTAGAATATTCCTGTTCCAAACCACGTCTATCCTTGCTAGACTTGACAAAGTCGCATTGCTAATTTTTCCCACGTTTCCTGCCTTCGGTTTTTCTTGAGCGCGCTTATATTCATTATACCAATCTTTCACTTTTATTGAAATTCCTCAAATCTGTTGCTAACCATTCTGAACTTGATTTGACGTGTAGTAATTGATCTGCAAGATCTGGTTTTAATATTTTCTATCGTCCTGGGTAAGACGTTAAACTACACCCGTTCCTAGTTATTAACTTGAGTTTTTTTTCATCTTCTTCTCCTTTTCTTTCCTCCTCTTCTTTCTCTTTTCCAAACCCCCTTTCCTACCCCTGTCCGGAGGTAATATTGACCCGTGGATGGCTTCTTAACGATTAGGCCGCATACTAGAACTGCAACTAGATGCAACTAGATGCATCTAGGTGAGGTATTAATTCGTACTTATCTATTCCCCTTTTCCTTATTCATCGCTCTCCACATGCGATGTGTTGAGTACTGTTGTCAGAATCTCTTACTTTTTATTCACCTTTCAATTCCCGATTCATTCATATTCTACTATTGACATCCTAATAATTTCACTAAATCACTAACGAGTTATTTTAATTCTCTTCACGTCACTTCATCCCTAAGACGGTGTTTGGAAACAAAATGTTATGTAGCTAGTTATGCTATACGCCAACGGCATCTACCCAGATTTGGTACCCCAGATGGGCCCCAAATCGATGCCGTGTTATGCTGCGAAAAGGTTTTCGTTCCACTCGATATAATCGCACATGTGCGATACAAATTTTCAAGTATTATTTATGCTGACGCAGCATTCCGGGCACGCTAAAGGTGTAACAATGTTGTCCACCGCGATCGGATTTCATCGTAACATCCGATCGTGGTCAAATATCGTCGCAATATTGTTGCCCAACGCGATCGGATTTCGATGAAAATATATAAATCCGATCGCGTTGAGAGAAGCGAAACCCGAAAATTGCTGATTGAAATTCTTGGTCGCCATGCGCGACATGCCAAGAATGCGCGATCAGCGGTTAAAGTTGGCATTTTGAGAGACAAAAAGCCTTTCGAAATTGGGACTTTACTATCATGCCAATCAGAAGTTCAGTCGTATGTAGGTGCTGCCGATGAGCACCTTAGATTATAGAGAACAGGATATGACAAGATGACAGATGAGCGTGCAATTTTAACGCAACCTAAGAGAATTTACAACCACACTTGAACGAAATATATTGTTGTCTGAAAATTTTTGAACACGACCATGAAACAATTAGAATTGGACACAAATTATTAATAATTACAAATCTATTTTTTTAGAAACATTTATTAATAATTTTTACCTATGTTGCACGTTCTTAATTTTAAAATAAACTATTGAAAAATTTCAGTATATTTTGGCACAAATTTCACATCCGATGCGTCTTTTACCAAGTTCCTTATTTTCAAACTTAAAATTTAATTACTAACACAATGTTTTTCACTTTGAAAACAATAAAAATAATTAAAGAAAATATTGAATTTAACTTTCTTAAAAAATGAAATGCTTTCGACCTGTTGAAAATAATAATTAAACAATTTCTTTGCAATCCACTTTATGTTTACATTTATATTATGAATATGTTTCGTGAATATGACAGAGTCACTTTCTGATATTTTGAATATCACTGCACTAAACTTAATTTAATTTTATTTCGGACTAATTATTACTTTTTTCCAAAAAAACACGGTAAAATTTAATGAATTTCGTTTCGTTTTGACAGTTCTTATATACTTTGTTTACAAAAACTACCCCCACCACAGATTTTTATTTGATAAACCCTTAGATTATAGAGAACAGGATATGACATCTTATCGAAAACTCGTTTATATATAGGGGCACAGCAGCGACATGAGCGTGCTTGCGAGTCAATGGTGAACTAAGACAGGTAAGACAGCTGGCACCCACGTCAGCTGAAAATGGAAACTAGGTATGACCTAAGTTTAAAATGGTGGGTGTTTTCGCTTTGCAAGCAAATTTATTTTCGTTTTTTCCAATTAAAATCAAAGGGAATTAAAAAAAAAATATGCAGATAACCATTTTAGAATTTATTACATCTATCACAAATAAAACTCTAGTTGAAATAGAATTTTAATTTAATGACGTCATGAAACGAAATTTGTGTCTGAGCTGATGGTTAGCGGCTAAACATACGGTCTTATTTCACCATTAACTCGCAAGCACGCTCATGTCGCTGTTGTGCCCTTATATGTGCCACTATATACGAGTTTTCGATAAAATGTCATATCCTGTTTTCTATGATCTAAGATTAGCACACAGTCAAAGTTTAATTTGTGATCTCTTCTTATATCTAGATTTTCTATGGCCGAATAATGTCGGAAATAGCAACATAGTGAAGATTTAGAAGTTGTGTAAGAGAATCCGACTGTACTGGCTGTGAAGTTGTTCGGGAAGACACGTGAATATTATTCTGCTCTGTGAGTTATCAGATACCTTGGTAAGTATCATTTATTCAATGTTGGATGTAGTTGAGAGCATATTAATGTTAGTGTTTTAGCGTTTTCATAGTAAAGTAGCAAAACTAGGTAAAAAGCATTGTTACTGATCTCTTTTATTGGCGTTTGTTCATAAGTTGAAAATACTTAGTCGTTCAATTTAATTTCAGGAAAATTCACCTATATATGTACCTAAACATCTAAAATGCCTTCCGATGCAAAGAAACGTGAGGCACAGCGGAAAAAGGATGCACGAAACCGGAAAATTGCGTCAGCGTCATCTGGTCACAAACAATCAAATGAAAAGAAAACGAATGTAGTGAATGGAACTGTGGAAATGACGGAAGAAGGTAGAAATAATGGTTTCAATCATTAAAAATATTTCAAAAGATTAGATTAGATCGACTAGCGCAGTGTTAAAAATTTTTAAGTGGGTGTAGTGATGTTTTGTGGAATTTTGCCAATATTTTGAAGAGAGTTGAAACTAATGAATATTACTATCGCTTTTAAAAATTAAAATTTAATGACCGCCATAAATAACAATTATAATTTCTGATGCATCGTCCTTAGGTCGCTACATATATATATAGGAGTAGTTTTAACTATTTATTTATTAAACTAATATATAACTCATTTAAATTGCTTATGACATATTTCTATTCTGTAGAAAAACTTTGCGCCAAATTAGAAGAAGAGGCTCGTATAAGCGCTGAAGCAAGAGCATGCACTGGCTCCTTAGCTGTACATCAACGATCACGAGACATAAAGATCTCAAATTTTTCAATTACATTCTTTGGAAGTGAATTATTGCAAGATACTATGCTGGAGCTTAACTGCGGTCGTCGCTATGGGCTAATTGGTTTGAATGGATGTGGAAAATCATCACTATTGGCGGTATTAGGTAATCGGGAAGTTCCAATTCCCGACCATATTGACATTTTCCATTTAACTCGTGAAATACCTGCTAGTACAAAAACTGCTCTTCAGTGTGTTATGGAAGTTGATGAAGAACGAATTAAACTAGAAAAATTAGCTGATGAATTGGCAACATGTGAAGATGAAGATTCGCAGGATCAGTTAATTGATATTTACGAACGATTAGATGATATGGCAGCAGACCAAGCACAAGCGAAGGCGGCGCGCATATTGCATGGCCTTGGTTTTACAAAAACAATGCAACACAAACAAGCAAAAGATTTTTCAGGCGGCTGGCGTATGCGAATTGCACTAGCCCGGGCGTTGTACGTCAAACCTCATCTTTTACTTCTAGATGAGCCTACGAATCATTTGGACTTGGACGCTTGTGTTTGGCTTGAAGAAGAACTTAAAACATACAAACGTATTCTTGTTTTAATATCACACTCTCAAGATTTTTTAAATGGTGTGTGTACAAACATCATTCACATGACAAAGAAACAGTTGAAGTATTATACCGGGAATTACGAAGCGTTTGTTAGAACACGTATGGAATTACTAGAAAACCAAATGAAACAATATAACTGGGAACAGGATCAAATTGCTCATATGAAAAATTACATCGCCAGATTTGGTCATGGTTCCGCTAAGCTAGCCCGTCAAGCTCAATCGAAAGAAAAATGCTTAGCCAAAATGGTGGCTCAAGGGCTTACCGAAAAAGTTATAGATGATAAAACATTAAATTTTTATTTCCCGTCTTGTGGAAAAATTCCTCCTCCTGTAATTATGGTGCAGGTAATTTATAATTTCATAGAGTTTCAATTGGTTTGCTAGATTCTCAATTTATAGAATGTGAGTTTTCGTTACAATGAAAGCACACCTTACATATACAGGAATTTGGAGTTCGGAATAGATCTAGACACACGGTTAGCTCTCGTTGGCCCCAATGGAGCTGGGAAAAGTACGCTGCTGAAACTTTTATATGGCGACTTAGTACCTACGTCTGGAATGATTCGTAAAAATTCTCATTTGCGCATTGCACGATATCATCAGCATTTGCATGAGCTTCTCGACTTAGACGCCAGTCCACTGGAGTATATGATGAGAGCGTTTCCAGAAATTAAAGAAAAGGAAGTTATGCGTAAAATTATTGGTCGGTACGGTTTGACTGGTCGTCAACAAGTGTGTCCAATGCGGCAATTATCAGATGGTCAAAAATCACGCGTCGTGTTTTCATGGCTAGCATGGCAAGTTCCACACCTTCTGTTACTGGACGAGCCTACAAATCACTTAGATATGGAAACTATCGACGCTCTGGCTGACGCAATTAATTATTTCGATGGAGGAATGGTATTGGTTAGTCATGACTTCAGACTTATTAATCAAGTAAGTAAAGAATATTCGAATGTGTTTGGATTTTGGTCTACATTAGAATTGCCGGTTATAGGTTGCCGAAGAAATCTGGATTTGCGAAAATCAAACTGTAACCAAATGGAAAGGAAACATTTTGGATTACAAAGATCATTTAAAATCGAGAATCACAGATAGCGCCAATAAGAAGAAATAATAAATTATATCTTTGCAAAAGATTTACATCTTTCATCCCTTAATTTGGAATTTGTAGGAAGAGGAATATTTTGGTGAAATAAACCATACGTCTGCTTTCGCGAACATTAAATTTTTCATGTTACAGAGCCGTTTTTTTATTATTGCAAAAGTTCGAAACAACCAGAAAGCATCCAATATCACAGACAGATGGTATCCCCACTTCTTTTTATCACAGCTCTCTAACACAAATTTTATTGAATATATGAAACTATATTGCGAAAACGAAAAGAAATATAAAATGTTAGCTTATATATGCGCCTTACTTTGCGTGTTTTACACAAATCCAGTGTCAAATTTCAAAACCACGGAGATCTGATTATCACTCAAAAGCTTTAAAACTATAAAAAATTAGTACTCGTTACTTTCGTTATAAAAATTGGCATGCAAAAATCATGCAAAATTTCAAATCAAATATATGAACTAAAATTAATTCAAATAATATTCTTAAATTCATGAAAAAAATAATATTAATTTCCACGGTTTTTCTCGTTCGTACGAACCGAACGAAATGGAAACATGGAACGTGTTGGCATACAGAACGAATCAAATATTCAGAATAACTTGTTGCTATACATAAGTTGCTTTTTCATACATCGTAAGTCGGGTTTTTTTACCCTCGTTAAAGGTTAACAGCGTGGAGTTGTCACACGGATTGCACGTCCCATCCTGAAGCTAGATGGCCCATTGTGATGCTCTTTACACGTTAATATCCCCTTCAACTTCTATTCTGGTCTTATCCATCCACGCTTGTGCAATGCTCCTTACTAGTTGAACATACATGACCCCTATTTCCCCCAACCATCTGAAAGATTCTCTACGCAATATGAGCATCCGATTTTCCGCTAGTGCTAGCAGGAACGCAATAGATGTTCCACTGTCTCTTCTTCCTCGTCGAACTCCTTACAGAGGATGTCGTTTGTGGGTCCCAACATTTGGAAGATTCTCCTTACCGGATAGTATCCTGTGATGGTCCAGACGGAACTCTTTTTTGCTTTTAACAAACCCGTCGTTCTTGTCTCTTATATTCTGAGCCACAATTGCATTCAATTGAAGCAGTCATCTATATTGCTCCATGTCTTGCTGTGTTTCTCCCAAAATGTCCTGTCGATGGTATCTCTCAACAACCTTATCTAAGACTGTGGAGTTAGCTTCTTCAGTAGATTGTGATTTTCCGCATTTCTTTATTCGTCAGTTACGTTATTCTAGCTGCTCTCTCAATCGCGTTAATTTTCGCTTGCAGTATAATACATTATTAAGTCAGTGTGACTCCTCGACTTCTAGTATCTCCGAGTATATGTCGACTCCAGTCCTCGTTTCAGTTACTGAGCCGCCGGTGTAGACGCTCTGTCCCACTCTTCTCTGGTCGGGATGCTGATTTCCAACATCTCCCAAAACTAATGCCTTGCCACCATGTATTCCGCGCGCTGTCGTAGCTTTCTAGATTCTACGTGCCTCCCATTTTCACTATCACTTCCAGTATACTAGCATGACCTTGGTCAGTATGCTTCCTCTGTTTTGTTTTCCCTCAACCTAAAGGCTGTTGTGGCTGCCAAAGGCTTTGTAAATTTAAGATAACATCCAGCGCTTCTTGAGTTGTACTCTCAATTGATCCCGTTATGTCTATCGCTGCTAGTCGCTGTACCTTTCCCAGCATCTGCTTATTAGTCTCCTTGTCCATGGCTTTCCACCACACAAGAGCGCCATATATGATAATGGGCCTAACGATTATTATATAAATCCAGTGTATGATCTTTGGCTCAGACCCCAAAGTGTATGATCTTTGGGGTCGTCAATTAATTACATGAGACCTTTAGGGGGGGGAGGTGGTCAAGCCATATTCCATAAAATATCACAGGGAGAGAGGGGGGCCTCAGCAAATAACTTAAACTACGGGGCGTAGAAATCTGAAAACATGAAGGTAGGAACTTTATAAAAATAAAATGGTTCTGTCTGGGACAGTCGGTTGAAGTGGCTTCCAGGCCGCTTGCACGCGCTTCAATAGTGCATGTAAAAAACGCGGACTAAGTAACTGGAGCCTAAGACTATATACTGCCAACGTCTTGACCTGACAAGTAAGGCGACCATCAAAGCAGTAAAATGGGTACAAGGCCCTATACCTCCAACCTAACAGTTTCATGGTTCAAAAACTTAACTGGAAATAATATACTTTTAAAAAAAGAAGGCCTGCCCATGGTTCGCTTCCAATGCCTGCTTACACTCCAGTGGAGTGTGTTGAACCTGAATCTGCCAATCGTTTCCAATGCCAGAGTGGATTGATTACACAACCATTGGTCAAGCATCGGTCTTCAATTATCACAATTATAATGTTCCTTCCACATAAAGTACCCATATTTGAACTATTATTATCTTTAATACATTAGAACTGAATGTTTTTTCCATTTTTACATAATTTTACTAAACAAAAATACAAAAAATTCTAAATTTCATCCATAAAGTCCCAATAGTCTCCGAATAAAATGGCTTAGACACACGGACAGACGGACATGAGGGATTATAAGGGTTCCGTTTTTTGCCATTCGGCTACGGAAACCTAAAAACATAACTTGCTTAATAACATATATTTATTTAAGGCTAGTTAATGACTTTTTCTTGAGGAAGTAAAATTACGTGATATTTGCCGAGGCCCCCCTCCCCCCCGTGATATTTTATGGAATATGGCTTGACCACCTCCCCCCCCCTAAACGTCTCATGTAATTAATTGACCACCCCAAAGATCATACACTGGGGTCTGAGCCAAAGATCATACACTGGATTTATATAATAATCGTTAGACCCATTATCATATATGGCGCTCTTGTGTGGTGGAAAGCCATGGACAAGGAGACTTATAAGCAGATGCTGGGAAAGGTACAGCGACTAGCAGCGATAGACATAACGGGATCAATTAAGAGTACATTTCAAGAAGCGCTGCATGCGATCTTAAATTTACAAAGGCTTTGGCAGCCACAACAGCCTTTAGGTTGAGGGAAACAAAACAGTGGAAGCATACTGACCAAGGTCATGCTAGTATACTGGAAGTGATAGTGAAAATGGGAGGCACGTAGAATCGAGAAAGCTACGACAGCGCATGGAATATATGGTGGCAAGGCATTAGTTTTGGGAGATGTTGGAGATCAGCATCCCGACCAGAGAAGAGTGGGACAGAGCGTCTACACCGACGGTTCAGTAACTGGAACGAGGACTGGAGTCGACATATACTCGGAGATACTAGAAGTCGAGGAGTCACATTGACTTAATAATGTATTATGCTGCAAGCGAAAATTAACGCGATTGAGAGAGCAGCTAGAATAACGTAACTGACGAATAAAGAAATTCGGAAAATCACAATCTACTGCGATAGTCAAGCTGCTCTTAGAACACTGGAATCGAAGCGAGGGTTCACATCTAACTCCAGAATCGTGGAATCCAAGAAAATTAGGGTAAGGCGAGTTGCAGAGAGGGGTGGCCAGTCGACCAGAAACCTCTATCCCGATGTGGATTCCGAGAGTTCGTTTTCATAAGGTCTGTTCCCGTACTTTTGCAGTAAAAATTAGTATTCTCTAAAATTTCGCTACCAAGATCGTAACTCTCACAGTAAAGTACGGGAACGGAATTACAGTAACTTGCAGTAAAACTGTCAAATTTTGATATGGAGTATACATAAAAATAAACGAAACAAAATATTTTTACACAAATATAAGAAAATCATTAATTTATTTGTTACTCAAAATTAATTTACTAAAAAATTTACAAAATACCTACATAAAAACAAATGTAAAATCAAATTGACAAATGGCATTGACAGTTTTTCAACTTTTTACTACACGAAATTTTTGTAGTAAAAAGTAGTAAGGAGGGGAAGTGCTTGCGCGAGTAAATCTGTTATACTTCTCCCTACTTTCTCTCATACGAGAACGCAAAATACTCAAATGCAGTAAAAAAGTAGTAAAAGTAGTAAGATTTTCGAGTACGGGAACAGATCTATAGTGTGTGTGTGTCCGAACTTCTCTTATTTTTTGAGTTTTAACCATTTTTGTGGGTTTAAAGTTTGCAGGGAACAATATATCTGCTAGAGAATGCAACTAAATTATAAATTTGCGTATTAATGCACTAAATTTTCAGATTATCTAAAATCTTAAAGCACATATATAAAACTTCACTTCACGAGAGCCAAACAAAAATGATATCTTGTGATTGTGTATGTGAATTGTATCGAACATTGGCTAGCTGGATTCCGCGACTCCTTTCATAGATGTGAACCATAGCTAAGATAATCAAGTCAAAGGCTGGTATAAGTTGCCGAGAAGCACTGTCCTGGATACGAGACGAAGTCAACCTCTGTTGGGTACCCACAGAGCAGTGATGTGAAGGGAATCTACGGGCGGATAGGAACTGAAATTCAGGGGCCTTATTATCGAATACGACGCGGATGAAAAAGAATACGAAGTCGGAAATTTTCAATTACCGCGACTTTCAGCTACTGATAACGCTAGATCCCATGTATTCTTACGAAACGAATTGACGAATTTACGAAGTCGCAAATATTGCATTACGAATGCGACTTCGCAAGTGGAATGAATCGGAAAATGAAACATATCTCGCCTTCGCGTGTTACCGAATGCGAACAAGTGCAATATCGCTTCGCATTTCCATTCGTCTGCTCCTGATCAGAAGAAAGTAAAAGCCAAGAGTTTAACAGTGGTTGTAGCAATTTAAAACACCAGAAACAAGAATTTTAATTGAGGCTGCTACAAACCTCAGAGACTCAAAGACTCAATAAATAACATCAAAGTCAGATTAAATTCAATTATATTATTCAGTTTTATTATTTACAATTTAAACAAATACAAATTAAAATATATATTAAAATTGGACACAATTCAATTGGATGAGAATTCAAGTTATATACAGTCATGGCCAAAAGTATTAGGCACCCTATTTTAAGCTAAATATTTTGTTGTTAAAGTAAAATACCAAAGTCATTTTTTGAAAATTTATATATTTATGCAATTACATTCTAAAACACATTATATTTTGTATGTAGTTCCCCCCGGTGCTTTTATGACAGCAGACTTCACTTCTTGTGCATTATGTTTTTTAGGTCATCTTATGTTCATATGTAGGTTTCGTTCGAAAAGTCAAAGTGAGTGGACGTGCCTGGGAGTCGCTCGTTTATTTAAGTTCCCCTTACGGTTCGAACAAGTTAAATCGCATGACAATTGGATAACTACGAACGTTAGCAGCAATTACAGCTATACAAACTGTAGTTCAAATCAATATATTCTGACAGACTTTAGAAGGGAAGACCTTTGGAACAATGAAAAGTGATATATCGCTCCTTGGTCGATCACATGTCCTAATTGCAACTTCCCGGTCCTGTCCTTCCTGACCGGGCTGGAGACTACTACCATCCCATAAAGTCTCTTTCTTAATTTTTTTTTTCTTTTTTACATTCTTAACTTTTGTTATTTTATAATGCTAGCTTGTATTAAGTTTAATAATAATAAATAATAAATAAATAAATATATAATTGTCTTTTTAGTAAAATCTAGAAAAGGCAAAGTAAATCAGAATAATAAGAGAAATAAAGTATAAAGTTGGTCAGTTCGCAATAAATTATTTTATAAAACTATACTTTAATATAAGTGGTGAAGGCAAGAAAAATCGTGCGTTTATTTAAGTTACTCCTTAGATTTTAAGTAAGTTGAATCACGTGGCAATAGGCTAATCAGAACGGTACCAGCAGCCACGGTTATATAAGGTGTAGTTCCAATCTGTAACTGGTAACAGACCTTAGAAGTAAAGGCCTTCGAAACATGTAAATGCGAAATACAATTTTCGTTTGTGGGTAAAATTATAGAAATAGAAAAACGAAGGTGGTCAGGTTGCAATAAATATGTATATAGACTTATGCTTTTAACAAAGTGAAGCAGGCTGAAATAAATAGATAGACTTATCATACGAGTGAAATATTACGTCGACGAAAAAATATAAGCCGTGTTCTTTTGGTCACTCTAACAGAACAGAACTGTCAAATCCCATACATTTAACAGAACAAGGTTAGTTCTCGATAATACCTGGAACTAATTTGCTGTTCTGAACAGAAAAGTTGAGCTAGAAATGTCCACATAGCGACATAGATCATTTTCCTTGACGCGAACCTAAATTTTTCTTTAAATTCAACAAAACTATAATTTCTTCAAAACTTTCAGTTAATTTCATCTGAAAATTTAAATTCATGTAATATGTGAGGAATTAATGCAACTAAGGGCTCACAAAATGGAAAAAAATCGAAGAAAGTTCATATAAATGAGAAGTGAAATTGGTAAAAGTTTGTAATCTATCGAGAACAAGTCCGATGCGTTCTTTTGCTACTCTTGTTTTGTACTCGATAGCGATGACCAAAAGAACGCGGCTATAATAAAATATACCGACGAAAAAAAAAAAACAATTTGAACCTGCGAAAAATAACCACGTGTATAACAAGACTACGCTATCTGGCAACATCTGTGATAGTTAAACCAAACAGCTTCAAGAAACTCCACCAGAACCAAAATAAACACCTATAGGTCTGTTTAATATATTATAAAAACATGGAGGAAATTATGAACGAGGTCCGCAAAATCAAAAATGAGATCACGGAACAAAAAAATACGATTATGCAAAGTGGTGAAAAGGTGACTGAGCAAGTAACTCAAAATATTAACGACATGTTGGAAGAAAAGTTCAAAGCTTTGGAAGCAAAATATGCTAACCTCAAAGAAAGAGTGGATAACCAAGAGAAAGGACTCTACTATTTAGAGAAACATGTAAGACTGGAATGTTGTATTTTTCTGAATAGAAGAAACAGAAGCATCCTATTCAGACTTGGTAAGAAACTTAATCGAATTTATAAAAAAAAACTTTTCTATTGAACTCGAGCGAAGGGACCTACAAGAAATAAAGAGATTAGGAAGGAAAGGGTAAAGGCTCCGCCCAACAACAGTTACATTTTCATCACTTGGCATTAAAATAGACATTTACAAACAGAAAAAGGCTCTGAATGATACCACATACTATATGAAGGAGGACTACCCACACTATGTACTGGAGAAAAGGAAAGAGCTACAAGAACAAGTAAAGATAGAGAGGGAGAGAGTGAATTTGGCAATACTAAAGTATGACAAAATTATAATACTAGATAAAAATACAAATACATCAAACAGCAATAAAAGAACGCACTCAACATCCCCGGAAAACAACCGTCCAGCACAAACGGGTAAAGAAGTGCAAGTCAACAGGAAAAATAAAACCGAGGTAATACAAAAATGTAGACCTAGTTTGTCAGAAGGAGCTTCAAAACCAGGTATGCTCAATTTCCTTACTACCAAGTACCCAAACAGTGAGCCGAAGCATCAGGAGAAGAAAAATGAAAGCATGTAGCAACCGCCCCCCTCTCGCATCAATGACATACAAAAGTCACCAACAAGTGGAGTGGAGTGTGGAGTGTGGAGAATCTAAAAATAAATAATATAAATAAAAGAAATTGGACATATCACTATACTCACCATCACGCATAATTATAGCTCGAAACAAAACTATAACATACGTCAACCTAAAATAAATAAACAAACCACTGGATAATACTTACGTGAACATCAAATGTATGCCATTCGCACAAAATTAACGTGGAAACATAAAACACACAACACCACAACACTATCCTAACCTCTACTGAATGTCACAACGAAACACATGTCAAAACAACTTACACGATCAAATTCTAACAAATGAAACAACAAATGCAGTTCTTAAAACTCCACCAGTCACCGGTAGATGGCGCCACGGCACACACAGTAGAATTTGTGAACACGTGACAACGCCGCTATAACGGACGAAATTCCCGGTTTCAAAATATAAAAAGCCGGCGAAAACTAAGGAAAGCCATCAGTTGTCAAAGCTTACCTGACTGGGAGAATATCCAAGAAAGGACAAGTGCGTGCAACTAGCGCCAAAAGATGTTCTTGAAGCCCATCGATTAAAAGGAATTGGGGTTGAAAGAAGTTGTAAAAACCCATCAACCCAGGTTCAAAAAAGTCCGCCGAAAAGGGTTCCAGAATTCTTTCGGTATTTTGAACGTCGGAAACGAAAGTGGTTGTATAAACCCATCGTTTGACGTCGGAACAAAGCCAAGCGAACACGGTTTCTAGAACCTATCGGTTTTTAACGTTGAAAGTGGTCGATAAGACCCATCAACTAGGTTCCTAGAATGTCTTAATACTAACTTGGTCCTTCTTCAGTGCCTGAAACTACTAAACGATCGCTGGCAGAGGCTTTACGTGACGCAGGAGCTGGTCCTAGGCCCATCACGTTCGAGGAATACCGCGCTTGGAACAGAGCCGGAAGGGAGACTGCAAAGACAACCCCTCGGCCCGTGGTTCATCTTCCGAAACACCGCACCGGAAGAGAAGCCCACTTCCGCCGGGCGAACGAAGAGGTCCGTCACCGCCTACTATTGGCCGTGAGGCAGGAACAGAGATTGGAGATTAGTAAGGAATTGCAGAAATTACGCAATGAGTGACTGAAGTATCGGCGTGAAAAGCGGAAAAATAAAAATAAAGAAAGGAAAAACAAATTACAAAAGAAAGAAAATAAGGATAAGATAGAAAGCCACATACAGGAATTGAAATTGAAAGTTCGAATTGGAGAATTGATTCATGTCAAGATTTGGTAATGAGTTTGTTTATACGTTAAGGCTAGGTCAAAAATAGGAGATTGGTTGATACAACGAATTTGAATTGTACATACACTGGAAGATAAACATTTGGTTTATATTAGTTATTGATAAATACTTGGTTTATATAACGAAATTGGAAAAGATCACTATGAAGATAGTATATTCACTCGAGAATGGTTATTTGATTTATATAGCGTATTGATAAACATTTGGTTTATATGAGTTATTGGTAAATACTTGGTTTATATAACGAAATTGGAAAAGATCACTATGAATATTGTATATTCACTCGAGAATGGTTATTTGATTTATATAGCTTATTGATAAACATTTGGTTCGTATAAATTATTGATAGATACTTGGCGTATATAGCAGATCGCAATAAGGATTGTACTAGAAATAAGATTGAAATAAAGATTGTATTACTGAAACCACATTTAAAGCCTACCTTCAACAAAGAACTAACAACTTGTTAAACTGAAATATATAAACCCGAAAAATAATATATATCAAACTGGAAAAATAACATATAACAAACTGACGCAGCCGTATTTAGAACCTAAACGCTCAAAAAATAATATTGAGCAAAATTAATCAAATTAAATTTAAATAAGGCAAGTGGCCAGTCACCCTGTGTTTAATCTCCGGGAGATCTTGTGATAAGAGTTCCTCGAATAATATCATATTTTTTGCAGAGTTTTCGAGCAATAATAAAGACCATAGATACGTTTTCTGGAAAGTGATTTGGTCTTTATATCATGTCAATTGTAGACAATACAGAGAAGCTTTGAATAGTTGCACTTTTTGTCAAAGAAACATTTGTGTATTTCACGTGGTCTAGGTGGACACCAGCAAAATTGAGAGCGGTTGACATTCTTGTGATAAGAACGAGCCTATTTACAAAATACTTTTGACTCGGGTACATTCTAATTTGAAAAACTAGAGGGTGCGGTCACTCATATAAAAAGTTATCAACTCATATTTTCTCCTTCTCGTGTTACATTTATTGTTCCTGTGACAACATTTTTCCATCCTTCTTTCACTTGGAGGAGCGAGGCAGATAGGGAGTCTCACCCCGGGGCCTTCCCTGCTAGGGGAAGACCTCACTCCCAAACGTAAAATACCAAGAGGAGCTACCATCAATTTAACAGATGAAAACGAATTCCCTACGATGAAACCCACTTTCTCAGCTAACTCCCCAATGTACCTTTGCATTAAATCAAATGTGGAAGGGAAAAAGATGGTAAATTTGAACAGGTGGGAACTAGAATTCAGCCTGAACATAATTACCAAGGATTGGACTAAGGCATCCTTCAATAAGGATGACGACCTTGTTGTAAGAGCTAAGGACGGTAGATCTGCGGAACGACTTGTGAATGCAGATAAAATCGGAGAGTACCAAGTAGAAGTCACGCGTCATGAAACTCTAAACTGCTGCAAAGGTGTCATATTCTGCCCGGATCTTATTGATATGACCGACGAAGAAATAAAGGAAGGGCTAGCCCTATTCCACCCGGTGCAAGATGTTTACATCCCGAAAAGGTTTTACAAGAAATATTCACAATAGAACCGCAAACTCAATTCAAACCCCGAAACCATTTGGATTGGTAATAATTACATTTGACCAACTAGAACTTCCCCAAAAAGTCACTGTTGGTTTCAGAAAGGTGGATGTGAGAACCTATATACCCAACCCGAGGAGATGCAGACTCTGCCAAAAAGTAGGGCACACTCTCAAATCCTGTCCAATTGGTACCTTAATCTGCGGGCAATGTGGTGAGCCTGATCTTCAAAGTCATAGCTGCAATGGAACCAAATGTGTCAACTGTAATACAGTAGATCACTGCTCTACGGATACCAAGTGCCCAAAATGGAACATGGCAAAAGAAATTTACTCCATCATGGCAATTGACAAAAAAACAAAATAAGAAGCCAGAAAATTTTTTTATGATCGCTATGGAGACGAACTAAGCTTTATGCGGTTGAAAGGCATGAGTCTGGCGGAAAGACTCAAAACTGCAGTCAATAATATTTCAACTAACTCAACAATATCAGAGAACACCAACGCTAAATCAATGACGCCTAACGACACAACAACAACCCCCAAGATGCCAACAACTGGCAACATCAAGGAAACAACCTCATCGCCAATTAACAAAAAACAAAAAACCGAAAATATGAAACAAAATGGTAAGAACTCTAGTAGACTTAAGTTAATTAGCTGAGACGAGAGAAAGGATGATACTTCCTTTTATTTGAAAAACCTCACTAAGGAGGGAGGTGCACCTTAGACCTGCTTAGCTTCCGAAACCCTTCTGATAAAGAAAAAACCTTCATAAAAGTAGTCCAGGAAATATTCGAACTTCGCAAAGACAACATAAGAAATACACTAGAAACCAATCCAAAGTGTAAATATATAGAACTTAATTCAAAACAAGGCCTTTCGACAATTAGACCCATATTTAACAAAATACCTGACCCACAGGATATTGAAAGTACAATCATTCCAGAGAAAGGATCAGATGTGGATATGGTTGAGGAATGAATTTCAAATCTGACTCATTGCCCCAACCAGCCAAGAACACCCCCATCACTTAAACCTATTCATAAACTGCATCTATTAACCTTAATCTCCCGTTATCCATGCCATTTTCACAAAAAAATTTTAGCATTCTCCAGTGGAACATTAGGGGATATTATAATAACATAGCAGCGTTAAGATATCTCACATACAAGTATAACCCGGATGTTATATTACAACAAGAGACTAAATTACTCGACAACTTACCCTCCTCTCAAGGTTACTACAGCATGTACCATAATCGGAGAGATCAGAATTCCAGAAGAGGAGGTATTGCAATCATGACCAAAACGAATATCCCACATAAGGAACTGCCGATTAATTATACTATAACCGCAAACGCCATCCAGTTTCTAGGAAACCAAAGTATTTCTATTTGTAATGTGTATATAGAAAACGATCATTTATTACATGAGAGGGACCTAGACCTCCTGGTAGCACAACTACCAGGAAGGAAAGTCATTGGAGGTGACTTCAATGCGCATTCCACTGTCTGGGGTAACTCAAAAACAGATAGAAGAGGTCGTTACATAACTAAAACTCTTGAAAGAGAAAATCTTACAATACTGAATGATGGATAACCCACCCTTATCTCCTCAAGAGGCACATATACACCTATTGATCTTACCACCGTATCTCCCTCTCTTGCAACATCACTCGAATGGCACATACACCCATCAACAGAAGGTAGTGACCACTTTCCAAATTCATATCTAGCCATATAGGGTTAGCTGAAACCAGAAGTACAGCAAAATATGTGGAATCTCGAGCAGACTGGGAAAAATTCCGTAACCTAACCGCAACGTTAACCACGTGCAAATCCCCCAAAAATACCATCAATGCCGAAGCGGCAAACCTGAGGAGAATTATCCGAAGGGCAGCTGAATCAGCTATACCTGTCTCACATTGTAGCAACAAGAAATAACCGTGCTGGTTTTCCGAGGAAATACGAATAGCTATGCTCGATAGAAACAACAAGCTCAGGACACATAGAAGACGTCCCAATAACATGCAGACACCTACGAGAAGCGAACCTAAAAGTTAAATCCCTAATAGAGGTAGCTAAAAGGACATCATGGCAGAACTTCACTCAAAGCTTCGACTTCCGCTCAGAACCTGTCCAAACATGGGCGAGGATCAAGGCGTGTAAGGGAAAAAGAAATGAGATGTATGGTATATAGCGATGATGAAAACAGATTCAAACGACATGAAAACCAACTCCATGGAGATAGCTAACCATTTCAATAGCAATTACGTAAGCTACACGGAAGATGAGAACTTTCCTATTCTGGCCGTCAAGGAAAAAAGAGACTTGATTGAGGGTACAGGATACTCAACCCAACGAGTATCCAGAAACATAGTGCACCCCATTAATTACGATGAAATGCTGGACAAATTAAACAAGCTCAAAGGCAGGACACCTGGTAGAGATCGAATAACGTACCGAATGATTAAGGAATCCGACATGGAGTTCAGCACAAGACTACTGAATCTTTACAATAAAACAATTACGGAAGGCATATATCCTCACTCCTGGAAGCATGCCAATGTGTCACACTGTATACGACTACAGACCTATCTCATTTCTACCCTGCATGTCAAAGATCCTAGAGGGCATATTAGCCGACAGGGTAGGTGGGTTAATAGAAGACATACTGCCCAAAGAGATACACGGATTTAGACCAGGAAGAGGGACAGTATCACTCTCACTAGATCTTGAAGATGAGTGCTCAACCTGGCTTTCCACAAGAAAGCACGGATTTATCCTCTCTCTAGATCTACAGAAAGCTTACGAAAGATTAACTATCTCCTCTGTGGCTAGACAAATGAAGCGATGGGGCTTTAACCCAAATTCAATCAAGCTCATTGTAAGCTTCGCGACTAAGAGAATAATCTCCACCATTGTCAACGGTCACCCCTCCTATCCACAGAGAATGGACAACGGCACCCAGCAAGGCAGCCCACTATCCCCAGTACTATTTAACATCTACATGACAGAACTGGTAAAAAGAGACAGAAAAATACATAATACCAGAACATTTGTGTATGCAGACAATATATTCGTCACGACAGCAGGCGACGGATCAATAGCTTGTCTAACAGTACAATAAAAAGATGGTGTGGGGAAGTGAGTGCTGTTATTCCTGACGGGAGTGGAGAAATACTCCACACATGCAGGAAGAAGAAATGCCAAATGGAACTGGTGGCAAGAGACATTCTGGAAATACAACCTTCACAGCACATGAAAATTCTAGGGGTCTATTTCAACACAACACGGTCTTTTTTGCACGAAGGTAGACAGTGTTGTATGTTACAAACATAAGTTGTTATATGCATACGTTAGTAGTTATAAACATAAGTTAAGTTGTTACATGTTTATTTTCTCCTTGTTACAATATGTTCTCGTTCATTCGAGTTAGTTAAATGTTGAAGGTTTACAATATAAACAATATAAACTGACTTAATAACTCTAGTATAAACAATTTTTGTACATTCCAACCTTAAAACTCTATTGCGTATAAACTTTATATAAACCAACTTTAGTAATTCTAGTAAGAACAATTTTGGTACCTTCCAATTTCAATAACTCAAATGCGTAGATATTTTATATAAACCAACTCTATAACTCTGGTATAAACAATTTTTGTACATTCTAATCTTAAAACTCTATTGCGTATAAACTTTATATAAACCAACTTTTATATTCTCCGTAAGACCTATCGTTATGCAAGCTGAACTAATTAATTCTAATGGTTACGAAATCTCCATCTCAGATTACACTACTGTCGCGCTACGATAATGCAGGTATACAGGCGGTTTCATAGACCGCGGTGCGGCATGGATTGCCGACTGTGAGGCTGCTGTAAAAATCCGTGCATTTTGTTAATTTCAGTATTTATTTTCCTTTCTTCTTCTTCTCTCTTTATTTATTCACTAACTTAATTTTATTTATTTTTTTAATATTTTTGTTAGTTTGGCGCTTCTCTCGGCGATATTTGAGCCGCTCGTTGTGGAGCCTTTGCAGCTCCCTGCTGATCTCCAGCCTCTGTTTTTGACCAACGGCTAACAGCAGGCGACGCCGGACCTCCTCAATTTTCCTTCGGAAGTTAGCCTCAACTCCTGTGCGTCGTTTGATGGTTACGTTGGACGGAGGGGTTGGACGGTTGGCCTCTAGTTTGGCAGAGTTCCTGGCGCGGTACTCTTCAATCGTGATTGGCCTAGGACCTGCCCCCGAATCACGCAGCGTCTCTGTCAACGTCTTCTTGCTGGCTTCTGGCACTGGGGATAGACCAGACGGTTATTACGGTGAAAAAGGGGCCTAGTTGATGGGCTTAGACAACCACTTTCAACTCGGGAATTCCCCAAAAAACCGATAGGTTCCAGGAACCGTGTTCGGGTGGGACGTTAAACGATGGGTTTACTAACCACTTTCGTTTGGGACGTCCCCAAAATGCCGATAGGTTTCTGGAACCTTGTTCGGCTCAAAAATTAGAAATTTTTGGTGATGGGTTATGTAACCACTTTCACCCTGATTTCTGGGTTTCACCGATGGGCTGCACTAACCGCTTTCGGTTCCAGTCGTACTCACTTTTCCTGTTGGTTAGGTGTAGCTTTCCAAACTGAATGCTGTCCTTAGCTTTTCGTTGGTTTTTCATATTTGAAAACCGGGAATTTCGTCCGTTAATGCGCGGTTGCCATATTTCACAAAATATCTTCCACTGTACGGTGGCTCCATCGGGTGGTGAGCATTTAAGTTTTTGAGAACTTACGTTCCCACTTGTGTTTGGCTTTGTGACGTGTTAGTCAAGTGACAGTCGATGAGCGTGCGCGTTTGTTTACATTTCGTTTAGGTGTTCTTATGTGTTTTTATGTGGATTTATGTGGTTCTATGTGGACGGCGATGTTGTGGTAAGCATTACAGAACCAGTTTACTATATATTGATTTTTTCCAGCGTTGTTTTGTGTTGAACGCTTCGGGCTGGTGTTGTTTGTTGGTGACACGTGCCTTTTGTTTCCTCCGGTGCCGTATGCTTTTATGCTGGTTATTGGGGAGCGCATAATACTCTTGAAGAGTACATACTGGTTATGTTGTTATGTTTTTTGTGAATTTGTTTTGTAGGTTCCGGTATCCTAGGTATGGTGAGTGTCTTATGTTGACTTTATTTTGTTGTGTTAATCTATTTTATTTTTTGGTGGTCTGACGTCTCACAACAACAGTATTTCCAATCTGGTAAGGGCGCTCTCAACAAAAAACTCTTTTGTCTCTAACGACTGTATAAGGCACATGACCAGAACATTATTGAATGGTATCTGCGGCTACGCAGCCCCACTCTTCGGAAATTCACCTAAAACGACTGTAGTCAATATTGAGGCATGATTTGATGTAGTTGATCTCATCGCTGATAGAACTATCAACTTCATTGCGAAAAACATCACCAATCCGCTAAATCCTCATTTTTCTAAGGTAACAGCCTTCTCGCAACTCAGCCGAAGACCAAGAAAACCCTCTTCGCTATTCTTGGCATGGGAATTCTACAGGAACAGAGGAGGGCCTGCGCCAGTCACAGAACCGAACATCCAATGTATTCTTTACACCCGCCAGAATTTGCTAGTCAATAAGACCAACATCATTCAGACGAACATGAGAACAGATACTCCTCAAGAAACCGTGAGTGGAAATATGAACATCGCGACTGGAGTAAGATCTTCACGGATGCATCAACCAACTTAAACAAAACATCAGCTGCTGCCGTGATATATCAACAAAACCGCTTTTCACGCACGTTCAAGGTGGAACTGGATGAAAACACAACAGCTTCAATAGCTGAAATGTTTGCTATCTATGAAGCGGCCAAGAGAGTGGACGGCTCGGACACCAATGTAGTTATCTTGACGGACTCGCAAGCTTCTTCGAGCTCTGTCTTGAACACGAAAAACCGAAGGTACATGCCGACCTACACTAGAAATATCCTGATCAGAAACAGAGGGATAATCAGGCTAGGATAGATACCTTGTCATATTGGAATAGACGTTAATGAGCGGATGCGCTGGCGAAATCTACCGAGGAGGGAGAATCGAAAGTGATTTCACCAAGTGAGAAAGTTTGTCAGAACTTGGCTACTAGGGGTGAATGGAAGGCTAGATGGAACAAGTGGAACTCTATTGACACCTTCCTAAAAAGGCACTGGCACTCCCTTAAACATCCCGACCTCAACCCATCCCTTAAAGCAATACAGGCCAAAACTTTGACAAGAATGAGACTGGGCTACACTAGACTCACTCATGGCCACTGGTTAGAAAAGCCAGATCCCCCTCAATGCAACACCTGTGGTGTTCCCTTAACCATACTCCACATATTACAACACTGCAGGAAAACTTGGGACTTCTTTGGAAAGGATGCTCCAACCCTAGTCGAATTACTTGACTCACAACAAGGAGAAGACTCCTCTTTTCAATCTGCTGAAACACCTTGATTATCTGCATCGCATATAAGAACTACAGTAATAACCACAATCTCTAACTGTAACCTAAATGCTAGGTATAACCTACTTGAAATCAAGATCGATATATTGTTATATAAGTAACATACAAGACACAAAAGGATATATATGTAAGATATTACAATTAAAAGGAAATATCACCTTTACTCCTACCTCCAGGTCTAATATATATTTGATAAACACTTAAACATTATACAAGTATGTAATATCACTGTGCTTAAAGAGCGTATCTTTGTCATTGACGCATGATATTAAGACTTTATAAACTATGTATACTTAAAAAAAAAAAATACTAGAAGCAAGAACATGTCAACCAAAAACCGAATCAATATAAGGGCTTAACCCCTCGCCGACCAAGGCATCTGCCAGTTCGGCATTTAGATTTTAATAGTTAGATTGTAAGTTTTATTCCTAGGTGTACCTACTTCTTAGGAAGCAGGCTACATCAGGTAGCCATTTTCGATATGGCTTTCTTTTAGACTTAAAATCTTTCTACTGTTAGTAAGATAGTAAGATATTGATTAGACTTACTATTGTCATAAATAAATAAATAAGGCAAATGTTGAAGGTACGCTGTAGAAAGGATTTTTTGTTTAATTTATTTATTAAGGAATATTTGTATTAAAATTGTTACAAGCTGGAAAAAGAGAAACAGAGATATACGAAATTAAAAAAGGATACAATCAGAGAATAAAATATACATAGAAAAAAAAAACATAAGGAAAAAAACACAGAACAGACAACGAAAGTGAAAAATATAGGAAAGAGGAACCAGTATTAATGTTAAAAAATCAGGAACATCCACAAATAACGAAAACAGAAGCAGGAGATCAAATTGAAGAAAACATAGTAACAGAAGAAATACAGCAAACAACAGAAGAAGAAAACCAAGTTCTGCAAGACGTTGAGAAAATAGATGTTGTGCAGCTGAGACACGGGGGAAGATATTGTAAGACGAACTCGAACCAAGGAAAAGACGACGACGCCAACAACAACCCACAGCCAACAATAAACACACGACCAGAGATCGAGCAAAAAGAAATTGAGGAAACAAAAGGAACTGAAAACAAGAAGATGGGCTACATAACGCTAGTAAACAACGTATTACACAACAATGTACCAATACTAATGGGGAAGACAGTCCCCAAAAACAAAATGAAGTAAATGAATTCATTAGCTGCGCGCGCCTGGGATACGAGACGCTCACTGACGCACAAGATAAGGCGCTGTTTATAAGACTGTTACAAACACGATTAAGAGGAAGAGCCCTAGAAATTGCACAAGCTGGTGTCAATAACACTCTCGAGGATATATACATTACTCTACATACATAACTCTAAACACCCAATTAAGAAACGTGCAGCAATTACCCATGGAAACACTGATGGGCTATTTCAATAGGGTTAAAACATTAATAAATGCTTGCAAGAACGCAGCAGAACAACAATACGCCAACTAAAGGGGGCTAAAATTGCTTTAAGTTAGTAATAGTTTAATGCTTTAAGTTAGGGATAACAAACTCTAACTACACGTTCTACCTGCTCCAAGATTGCGACAACAACTTGGAAGCCTTAGGAAGAAAAATAGCAAGGCTTGAGCAGACTGAGCAATGTATGAATCAACACCTAGCTAGTCAGCAACCCGTCATCCCAGGACTACACACGATGGACCAACCAAGAAACCAGTTTCACAATCAAGTGAAAAGAGAACCCCGAACGTTTGGACGAAATCAGCAACAACCACAATACCAGTCGGCGAGAAATTATAATAGGAACCAAGAGACGCCAAGAAACTACAACACCAACACACCCCGGGAGAAACAGGATAAACGGCAGATAAGATGTCATTTCTGCGGAAGACCAGGAAACGTGATAGCCGAGTGTCGTGCAAAGCAAATGACGCCATTCTGCGCGAACTGTAAGACATATGACCACACGACTCAAAACTGTAACGCGCACGGCAGAAACCAACAAAACCAAGCTTCAAATGCTAGTCAGCAACCCGTCATCCCAGGACTACACACGATGGACCAACCAAGAAACCAGTTTCACAATCAAGTGAAAAGAGAACCCCGAACGTTTGGACGAAATCAGCAACAACCACAATACCAGTCGGCGAGAAATTATAATAGGAACCAAGAGACGCCAAGAAACTACAACACCAACACACCCCGGGAGAAACAGGATAAACGGCAGATAAGATGTCATTTCTGCGGAAGACCAGGAAACGTGATAGCCGAGTGTCGTGCAAAGCAAATGACGCCATTCTGCGCGAACTGTAAGACATATGACCACACGACTCAAAACTGTAACGCGCACGGCAGAAACCAACAAAACCAAGCTTCAAATGGATATAGAGGGCGTCAAGTGAATCACGCCACCGCGAACGCAGCAAACGAGAAATGCAATTTCTGTCTGGAAAGTGGACATACGGAATTTAGGTGCTATTTAAGGGAAAGATGGGAACGATTGCAGCTAGAAAAACAAGCAGCAAACATACAAACGGGAAACTGCGAAGAGACGACCGGGCACACCGCGAGTCGTCGCTAACAGAAAAAGGAAAGCGGTGTGAAACCTGTCCAGACGTCCCTATAGTCAACTTACCCCTAAATATTGCAAGAAGTAGCCGGAATAAGTTCATAGTGGACACAGGAGCCGAAATAAGTCTCATAAAGGAGGAAGAAATTAATGAATCAATGAAAAAGGACATAAATAGGGAAGAGATAATCAGGCTCAACACCATTTCAGGGGAAATTTCCACGAAGGGGACGATCACAGGGCACATAAATTTGGAAAAGATATATCCATGCAAATTCCACATCATCGAAACTGTCAACGAAAATAGTGTAACGGGTCTGCTGGGCAACGACTTCTTGTCCAGACATTGCAACATCGAGGGCCCCGCGAAAAAGCTCGTGTTCTTGTCCACAAGTAATGGGCAAAGAACGGTTATTAAATTCGAGGAAAACCAAAACAGAAGTACGAATGACGTTCATTTTGTGGACGTCATAGCAGCTTGTAAAACAAACCTTGAGCGTAGCCACACCAGGGAGGGAGACACCCGAGAATTCCAAAGTAAAATGGGGGGTGATAAGAAACCTGCAATACTGGAAAAAGATTACGCCAAGCAGCCAGAGGAATCCCGATAAACGGAGAAACCAGGGAACATTACCAACGTCAGGCAAAGCTGTCCGAATACATGTGATTACACAGGGGAAATAATGCCTACAGCGGAAGTGTTGAAGGATCTAGGAAAATTCTTCGAGACAGGTACAACGCATGAAAACTACGAGAGTGGGATGCGTACCGGGGAAAGTAATTTGCAATGTTTTCCATTCCCTACTCGCACGTATGGGGAGAACGAAGAAACCTGCGAAGAAAGTAATTTGCAATGTTTTCCATTCCATACTCGCACGTATGGGGAGAACGAAGAAAGCTGCGATGAAAGTAATTTGCAATGTTTTCCATTCCATACTCGCACGTATGGGGAAAACGAAGAAAGCTGCGAAAAAAGTCGCTCAAAGGAGAAATTTATAACCACAGAGCCCAGGAACATCATAATACCGGGAAGGACAGTGAAATGTGTGGATATGATCACGGACAAAGAAGGACAGTATGCAACCGAAGGAGAGGAGATCAAACCGGGTGTATGTATTAGTAACGCGCTCGTGCAGTCAACAAATGGGAAAATAAAACTGAGCGTGCTAAATATAAACAATTATAAAGTAGAAGTGAACAATGTGACAGTAAAATTGAGCAAATACGAGGAAACGACAGCACCAAACAACAACGATACTAATAACTCTGAGGAAAAACTCGTCAATTGTATTAGCACCGAAGAATGGGGACTAAGAAACAGAGAAACCCAGATTAAAAAACTAATAAGCTTAAAAACCAATTTGAACATCAAAGAGAGGAGGGCAATGCATAAAATAATTGAAGAATTCCAAGACGTTTTTCATTTACCGGGAGAGAAACTGGGACATACAGCTGCAGTGTAGCATGAAATACGGAAACAACCAGGGAAACAACCTATCAAAAGCAAGATGTACCGCCTGCCGGAGACGCTAAGAGAGATAATAATGGAAGAAATACAAAGATCACTCGAGGAAGACATAGTAGAACCAAGCTGGAGCGAATGGAACGCACCATTACTAGTATGTAGTCCCAAAGAAAACGGGAAATGATGGACAGAAGCGATGGCGAATAGTGGTCGATTACAGGAAACTAAATGAAGTAATCGAGGAAGATGCTTATCCACTACACAGAATTGAAGATATCCTGGACCAGCTGGGAAATTCTCGGTATTTCTCAGTACTCGATCTCGCCAGCGGATATCACCAAATCGCAATGAAACCAGAAGATCGGGATAAGACTGCGTTCGGTACCCCTAACGGACACTACGCCTTTAAGCGTATGCCTTTTGTGTTAAAGGGAGCACCAGCAACGTTCCAGCGTCTCATGAATCATGTGCTGACAGCACTACAGGGTCTACAGTGTTTCGTATACCTGGATGATATAGTAATATACGGCAGTAACCTAATGGATCATCAAACAAAGCTGCGAACCATATGACAACGATTGAGAAACCATAACTTGAAGTTAAACGTAGAGAAGTGCAATTTCCTCAAAAAAGAAATTATATAGCTTGGACATAAATGCACGACGCAAGGAGTAGAACCAGACCGAAGCGTGGTTGATATCGTAAAAAACTTCCCGACGCCTAAAACGGTGCGCCAAGTACAATCTTTCTAAGGGCTGGCCAATTACTACCGAAAATTTATATCCGACTTCTCTAAGATAGCAGCACCGATAAATAACGTCCTGAAGAAGGACGTAAAGCATTCAAAGCATTCAAAGCATTCAACGCGCACAAGAACAAATTAATAAGTCCACCAGTATTAAGATATCCAAATTTCAAAGGGCCGTTTAAACTCTTTACCGACGCCAGTGGAGGAGCACTCGGCGCCGTACTAGCACAAGGTTAACTCAATGAAGAAAAATCAGCCGAATGAAATTACTCCACCATAGCACGAGAACTCTTGGCAATAGTATGAGCTGTGAAAAACTTCAGGTGTTACCTCTACGGACGACCATTTAAAGTATTCACCGATCACAAACCCTTGAAAGGAGCAATAAGGATTAAAGAGCCGAATACTTCGATTATGGCACACACTATCGGACTACACGTTCGAGATAGCATACAAAGAGGGACGCAGAAACAACAATGCAAACGCCTTAACTAGGATTCCCTACGACGTGCTAGTAACTACGCGGAAACAGGTAAGAGAACAAAACGAAAAACAGGAAGAAAGAGAAACAGAAAGTTCAACCACGGATGAAAGTCCCAAGCAGGCATCACCAGGCAAAGTACACGAACGGAAGAAATCACCCATAAGAATTTTAACAGACCCTCCTGAGATAGAAACGATACTACGCGACTGTCATGACTCCTCTCTAGGAGGACACCAAGGAGATCTTAAAACCTATCATCGCTTGAAGAAAAATTTTACTGGAAGAGAATAATGAGGGATAATAAAAAATACATCAGTTTAATTTTAAATTGAAATTAAAAAATTCAATGGGATAGTATGTGTGAATTGAGCAAACGTATAGTGTAGATGATGCTTTTGGGAAGAATGTATGCGTGTGATTGTATTGCTCTTTGCCTGGAAATATGCAACCACATGTGTTTTGCTGGTTTGTGTGAGCGGCAAATGCAGACATATCACAGACAATATTCATATGTTCATTCTTTTGCTTTTTGCCTTAAAGGAGGCAATCTTTGGCTAATAAAATTGCATTCTTCCAGACAAAAGCCGAAACAATGAACATATGGCCACAGACAATAATATGGATGCATTACCACAGACAAATTAAAAGCCATCGTTTACGTATACCATTTTTTTGCTAATTTGATAAAAATATATGCAAATTTTATTTTAAAAAATATGGAAAATCACAATTTCACAGTTATTTCTAGAAAACGCGAGGTTAACTTTCACGAATATTTATGGGAAGCGAGCGAAAGTCTGAATTTTATCATATTTCCCAACTTTTGTATGGACCCACATTTAAAAACATAATTTAGAGAAATTTGATATATGGCCAAAAGTTGGGAAATGAAAAAATAATGGGGCTTGGACATTTAAAACCTCAATTGAGAGAAAAAGAAAAGGTAGGAAATCAAAGTTGGTTCGTTTGTACGGAAATTCCAGCTATATTTTATTTACAATATACATATATGTATTTCCCACAACTTCATAATTTAGTTAAAAACCATATGATCCACGGTCCATATGGTTTATTGAATCGTATCCCCGTCTGTATGAGAGATGGCAAATGCAGCAAAAGCTTTTCTAAGGACTTTTACAATACAACTCAAGCCAATGTTAGATGCGTCGTTTAAATGGTGTAACAGTTGACTTTCGTGGCAACTCTGTTGACAACCGCTATGCTGTTCCTTAAAATCTAATCTTAATATCTCTTAGCGAAATTTGATTGCTACATAAATGTGGAAGTTCTTGGCATAGTTAAGAGCCTAAAATATATAGGTACAAATATGTTTATAAGGGAGACGACTGTGCCTCATTACAGTTTGGAAGAGTTTGAGGTGGAGTTGATGGCAAAGTTTATATAGACGGAATCGATAGCTTTTTGTCCGGTTACTATGTTGGATCTACGGAAGATAGTTGGCGCATAAATGAGTATCCAATGCATTATCAGTCACGTAATATATTATAGTTCGACTTTAATGTTACTTGCCTCACCGGCAAAATGTAGTCTTTGGGGAAGGAAATGTTCAGCAAGCTCTTAAAAATCGCAGAAGAACAAAATTGACTGCGTTATATGAAATCAATCGAATTAGTTCGTCCGAGTTTCTATATACAGAGACGCCGATGAATTATATTTAGGTAGATATAGAATAGAAATGGAAAGAACCTTAAAGAGGAAGTAGTAGAGCTATTGCTAGATTATTTTATGTTTTATGTTGAGTTGTTCCATTTGAGACTATTTTGCTTCATGTTCGAGGTGCCATCAGAATTTGGGTACTGTTGTGAACATTATTTATTGCACATTTAAAGAGAAGTTAAGAGAGTTATTTGCCATATCCTATTTATGGTATGAACTTTCCTACAATTGCTTTAGATTTGTGGAATGAATTCAAAATATTCATGTGTGAAGACTTTTTAATAAATTCTTCAGAAAATGATTCATATATTTGCTCATGCTTTATGAGCTATTGAGAAAATTTTGTTCAGTAAACGATTCATTCGGTACTTCAACTAACCTTTTCGGAAGTAAGACTATTTTACTCTGTGGAGATTTTTCACGAATATTGCCAGCTATATCTCACGGTACACGTGTACCACTTATTGAGAGTTGCCTTAATTCATGGTCTGAATTTTCAAAATCCACAAAATAACTTTTAGCCAAAACATGAGAGCTTCACCTCATGAGATGTAATTCGTTGAATTTCTTAAATCTCTTGGTAATGGAACTTTACCCACATTTCCAGATTACAGCCAAGATGTTATTGAAATTCCTTCCCATTTAGTTAGCTGCAACTTCGTGATTGCAGATACTTATGGCAATGTATCTGAAACCATAAAGTCTAACGATATTCTCAATTCGGTTATATTAGCACCCAAATATGAAGACTGCACTTTCATCGATGCAGAAATCTTTAACAGTCTGTCCGGAGAGGAACGAATATATTTGAGTTCCGATAACATCTTGAGTGACGATTATAGAGAGCAAAATAGTATTCCAGTAGAATTTTGAAACTCAGTTGATGTAAGTGGGCTCCCGATCCCACAAATTTACTTTCAAAATCAAATTGCTTACTTTTACTTATTCGTAATTTGAGTACGGGACATGACTTGCATGGTCAATGGTACACCTATTCGGTTAGTTCAAATGCAAAAGAAAATTGTTTGGATGGTGAGATTTTAGCAGGAGTTTTCCCAAACACACGTATTTTGACATCACAAATAATCCTTAATTATACAAGTACACTTCTGTCTTTTCCTTTCAAAAAACTCAATTTCCCGTTATTTTGGCTTTTGCGATGACAATTAATTAATCCCATAAATCCCAAACGTTTAAAAAAGAAGGAATCTTACTCAAACTACCCATATTTTCTCACCGTTAATTGCATGCTGTAGCCAGTAGAGTTAGATCAGTTGATGGTTGTGTGTCTAGATGAATTTCTGAAACACAAGGCCAAGGTCATTTGGCAGAAGATGAAAGAATTCTTACAAATAGTATTTTGTATGAGAAAATTTTCAGATCTTTTAAGATCCGCAACCGCACCCGCAAGGTTTTCGATAATTATAGATAGGGCCTCATTCAATATAGATGTACTTTGACGTGCAAAATGTCTACAGTGCAAATGTCTTGACGTGCTACAGTCTGAACTAAAAAAACCCTTTTTACTTACAATGCTACTGTATATATAGCGCCATGCGCGAGCTATTAGAGTGAGCGTAGCGAATGGCAGGGGTTGGCGAGCGCAGCGAACAGGGGGCGTCCCCCTAGTGCCAAATAAATAAGCTAAGTAGAGAGCACAGAGAGCCGATGGTCATTACAGACACCGCCAAAAAACCCTTCGATAAGGTCTATATGGACATAGTGGGACCGTTACCAGAAACACCACGCGGGAACAAGTATATTCTAAGCTTCGAAGACGACCTCACCCGATTTATGGTTGTAGTACCCCTCCCAAACATGGAAACTAAAACAGTAGCGCAAGCATTTGTGGATGAGATTATCAGTCGATACATAATACCAAAAAACTGATAACTGACCAAGGGACAAAGTTTACTTCTAAAAGGTTTAGAGACATTTGTAAACTACTCAAAATCCACAAAATCGAGATCACACCGTATCATCCCCAATCTCATGGAGCTTTAGAAAGATCACACCGCCCATTAGTCGACTACTTAAGGAATTTCGAAACCAGTCCAATTGGGACGAACACCTGCGAGCCGCAATGTTCGTCAGGAATAACACTATACATACGACCACAAAATTAACCTCAATGGGTTGTCTGTTTGGTTTCTGCGCCTTCCTGCTAAACAATTTGAAGAAAGACCCACAACCAGTCTACGACCACGAAAACTACTACCTACACCTCCGGAATAAGCTCCAGCGAGCCAATGAGACAGCTCGACTGAACATAGAAGAAAGCAAACACCATTCAAAAAAATACTACGATCAAAAAACAAATCCAATCAAAATCCATGTTGGAGAACAAGTACTTCTCAGAAATGCGGCCCGACGAAACAAACTGATTCAACATTGGACAGGGCCCTATCGAGTCACAGCAATAAATAACCCCGTCAATACAACAATTTTAATAAAAAATAAGAAGCGTCGCGTACATAATAACCGTTTGAAACTATTTCATTAAGACCAGCTGTACCAACAAATGCAACTCAATATCAACCTGTAAGAAACCGACCAGCTATTCGAGCAACTGCAGTTTTGCAAGCCTGAAACCGAGGAACAGTCAGCCATGTACAAGCTGGATAAGTGCTGCCAACCCCAAAGAGGGAACGAAAAATACACGTGGATGAAACACAAAGCGGAAAAGCAAAAGCAACTAAATTAAGGCGAAATTAAATTAATGTCAACGAAATAGAGAAAAGCACCTGATCAATGAAATAAAGAGAAATCAATGAACACAAAAGGTACAAGACTAGGAATTTAAGATAAAACTACCCTAATTATGAAAATAACACTTATACTCGAATCGCACGAACCGCTTAACATTCAGGATACAAACAGAATAATCAGGTTGAACCAGTCTTACCACAGAAACCGCCACACTCCACACTACAAAACTGGTACTAGTTCTTTTTACCCCAGGAACTGCCACTCACCCTGGGGAGGACTTCTAATAGGTGGAGGAATGTTGTGAGACGCCGTTTCACCTAAAAGCAAAAGGAGTTAAAAGATCATAATAATACAAACATGAATCACCTACCATACCCACAACACTATACTCACAACCAAGCATAACCATAGCGGAGTGGAGTGTGCCGGAGTGTGCCAATATAAAAGAATCTAGAAATAAATAATATAAATAAAAGAAATTGGACATATCACTATACTCACCATCACGTATAATTATAACTCGAAACAAAACTATAACATACGTCAATGTTATGTTGTACTTTTTTACCTGTCGTAGGGCAAAACCTTACAACATCTCCCAAGTATATTTCTTAGTCAAAAGACAACTGTTAGGCGTCTCCGTAATTACTTTTATTATACATTACATTTTTACCTCCTTTTTGCTTAATTTAATTATACATTTCGTTTTTACATCCTTTTTCCTCAATTAATTAAATTTTCTTCAATTACTATTACTAAAACAATAAATGATCTTTCCTAAGTTATACTTTCGGTCCCCTTTTTGCACGTCGCTTCTCCGCCCGGTAACGTAGCCGCTCGTTGTGGAGTCTCTGCAGCTCCCTGCTTAACGCTGCTCTTTGTTGGCTACCTACAGCCAACATGAGGTCCCTCCTAGCCTCTTCTATTTCTCGACGAAACCTCGCCTCAATCCCCGGTATCTTCTTTTTCGTTGGTGCCTCTATTCTGTCCGGGAGCTTCACTTCCGTTTTCGTGTGGTGGCCCGTCTGTCTAGCCCGGTATTCCTCTATGGTGATAGGCCGTCGTTTTAGCGCTTCGTGAAGTTGACAATCACCCATTCCTTTATGGTCTTACTATAATTATTTTAATGCCAACCGTGTTTGGGACCTCAACGGTGAATAGTTAATTCATCCGCTTTTGCATGGAATAATTTTTCATTTGCTCACCTATGATGTTTCTTCAAAAGGAGATCAGTAAGTTCCCTGCTTCAACGTCCCAAGCTGCTTCTAGTTCTCCACGTTATTGAGCTGCTCCAGCTGCTTCTAGTTCTCCACGTATCCTAGTTTGATGATGCTTCTCCAGTCCAGTTCCCTTAGCGATGGTCGATGCTGCCAGTCGTTCGTCTCCTTCACTTGAGTGCACGAATTCCTCTGCTGCTTAGTGCATTTTTCCCCGTCTATTTATGTCCAAATTTTGTTAGTGTCCAGCTTATTTTTGGCTTGATGGGGGTTTCCGTTCCCATGAGGTTATTAATCGTCATTTTGCAATATTTCAATATTTGCAAATTTTACCAATTGCAATATTCCAATATTTGCAATATTGATCAATTGCAATATTCCCAGATTGCATTTTCTTTTCGATGGAAAAGAAATCTTTGATGAAAATATATTATGAAAAGTGGCGACAGTTTTAAATTTTAACTGTTTGTTTTGGAAATAGTTTTGGGGTTTAATTTTTCTGTCTGTGACGAAACTAAATAATATTTATGCAGCAGGTAATTTCTTTTTAAATTAAAAGGAGTATGGTGATCAGGAAAATAAATTATAATTTTTATATTTTATTTATAATTTTCAAACACTATTTTATTTTCATCACTCATTTTATTTCCAATTTGCTTACTTATATTTTTTGTGAAATTCAATTTGTGTATAACACCTTCCAACAACATACAACATTAGAAATATATGTCATATTAAATTGTGTCGTGTGTACAGAAAAAATCGCTTTGCCATATATTTTCATCATAGAAAATTTACATCACAGTTTTCGTCATATTTTCAAAAACGTGTGTGTACAGTTCATTATATAATATGTCATAGATATGATATGATACAAATTTGTCCTATAATATGATGTATTTTTCTATGATCGTCTGTAGGCACCTTTATAGTGATCGTTTAGGGCCACTGGATGTATGATTTTCATTTGTTTCTTCTGTGCTTTTGGGGGTATTTTATATTCTCCGAAATCGATGTTTGGGGGGGTCAATTTTTCTGATTGATGTACCGTTATATTATGTGCGTCTGCTATTTGATAGGGGAGAGTGTATTCTGCTAGGTGGTGGATACATTTCTTTTTCAGTTACAAGATGCCTAGTCCCAGCAGCTGAGTGGTTTCTTCATGGATGTCGCACTGGCTTATTAATTGGGTCGGTTGTTGTACCCAATATAGCCAAGTGTTCTCGCGGTGCATCGGCGTCACAATTGGGTGTACCGTGGTTAACAATAGGACTTTGCAGTTGCTTGGAACCTCCTCCGTTGACTTAAATAGCGCTGATATACATTCCGTGTGCGTAGGTTTTGTCAGCACTGGGGCGTTATGCTCGCAAATACCGTAGGTTTCATTTACGGTGGTGCACTTGATTTGGTAGTGCAACTCAGTTGTCAGTTTTGTTGCGAGCGGCTTGTATTTAGGAAATAGGTATATCTAATGTCGTAAACATAGTACGTGTTGTGTTCAGTGTCAATCGGAGTGGTGTATATTCGATTTAATGTGTATTGTTAGGACTCAACTAAAGGAATCTCTATCTGTATGAGCATTCCGTTATGGCTTCCCTCGTAGTCTACTTTAGTTACCCGTTGTAGTGTGATGGGGTCCATGGTGGTGGTTCTACCCTGATACCTCTCGGATGCGTTTAGGTATATGTTTAGGATTTCATGTGTTGGTATCAATAATGGCCTCAACTCTCGTCTATTAAGTGTTTCTAGCGCGATGAAGAGATCCGTTAATTCCCAATATATTTGTTAGAGTTCCGCCATTATGTACATGGTTAACTCGTTTACATCCAATCGCAGTTGTGTTATGCGAAGTTGATCTGTGTGGTTCGCTCATTCCTCTATCTTTTCATTAAGGTTCTCCACCCTTTTCACTAGCTTGGTATGTCTTTCGTGCATATCTGTGTTTGTTTCGCTTATAGCTTTCAATGTTGTTTTCATGATGGTTACTTGTTTTTTAGCCAAATCCAAGTTGGCTTGAGTGTCCTTTTCTAATTCATTTAGTTTTTGGTGTATGTTCTTGGAGTCATCACTGTCCAGAGTCCCAAATAGCGTTTTTATGACTTTTCCCCCTAAGTTCAGTAATCCCCTTCTTACCCGCTTGTGAGGTGTTATGGTAACGTCTGCTTTGTTTATTAAGTCTCTTATTTGCGCTACCTGTTTCTTAATTTCGGTTTGCCAATGTTTACAATTTTCAGATGCTAATCCGTTTGTATCGTTGCATAATCGGTGTTTTGCGTTTTCGCAGTTTTCCAGATAGCTAAGGTGTAGGCTCCATATTGGCTTTGGTAGTTGAGTGATGATAGTTCAGTGATCGTGGTATGTCTGCACTTTCTTCAGTGGTTCGAACACTATGCCCTGGTGTCGTAGTGGGTGTACTTCCACTGGGGTTTGTCGGGTTACCGTAATTCCGAGACTTATTATCAGTATTAGTTGCATCATTCTGAAAAACAGAGAGAGGTTGTTTAGTTGAACTGCATTAGCCGATTATTGTGTACACGGCGCTTGCGTTTCCCTATTAATATAGTGGTATTAACCGTGCTGTTTATGTCTACGACCTTATAAGGACCCAGCCAGTGTTGGACTAGCTTGTTTTTCCGGGCGGCGTTTCGCAGAAGTACTTGATCACCTATATGTATCCTCACCGGATTTATCTTTCGATCGTAATACTCCTTAGAGTGGATTTTACTCTCTTCTAAGTTTCTTCGAGGAGTTTGGTAAGCTCTTTGAAGCTTGTTCCTTAGGTGCAAGTAATAGTTTTCATGGTCGTAGACAGGTTCGGGCACATTTTTCAAATTGTTAGGCAGGAGAGCAGAGAAACCGAATAAGCAGTCCATCGGTGTTAGCTTCGTGGTTGAATGCATACTATTGTTCCTTACAAACATTGCCGCTCGCAAGTGCTCATCCCAGTTCGCCTGATTGTCATCAACAAAATTTCTTAAATATTCCACTAAAGGCCTGTGGGATCGTTCTAGTGCTCCGTTGGACTGGGGATGGTACGGTGTCGTTTCTAATTTCCTGATCTTGAAGAAGTTTACATACTTCTCGGAACATTTCCGAAGTAAAATTAGACCCTTGGTCTGTGATTGATTTTTTCGGAATTCGATACCGGCTTATAATTTCTTCCACGAAAGCTTGCGCCACAGTTTTTGCTTCCATGTTCTTTAGCAGCACTACATCCATACATCGAGTTAAGTCATCCTCAAAACTCAGGATGTATTTATTCCCATGTCTGGTTTCGGGAAGGGGGCCTACTATATCCATATACACCTTGTCGAACGGTAGTTTTGCAGTATCAGTTATGATCATTGGTTCTCTGTGTTCCCAGTTTTGTATGATGGTCTGCTAAGTTCCTGCCGTAGGTGACAATGTCGTCTAGGTATACAAAACAATGTAACCCCTGGAGCCCCGTTAGTACATGATTCATCAGCCTTTGAAATGTAGCTGGTGCCCCTTTCAGTCCGAAAGGCATTCTTTTGAAAGCGTAATGACCATAGGGTGTACTAAACGCTGTCTTATCCCGATCTTCAGCTTCCATTGCTATCTGACAGAGAAGTAACGAGCATTTTCTAACTGATCTAGGATATCTTCGATCCTTGGTAGTGGATATGCATCTCCTTCTGTTACTTCGTTTAACTTGCTGTAGTCTACTACAATTCGCCACTTTTTCTGGCCATCAGGTCCTGGTTTCTTTGGGACTACTAGCAGAGGAGCGTTCCACTGGCTCCAGCTGGGTTCAACAATGTCATCTTTTAGCAATCTGTATATTTCCTCAGTAATTATTCCTTTCTGCGGCACCTGATTTTCTTTGGTTTTTATTTCGTGCCGAACCGTTGTAGTGTGGCTTAGTTTTTCGCCTGGGATGTGGAAGGTATCGTGAAATTCCTTTAAAATACCTTCAATTGCCTTCTTCTCTTCACTGTTCAGATTTTATTCTATGCGTACTATTCGCAGTAGTTCTTTTATTCGTGCGTTCTTCCCTCTACTGGTTTCGAACTCATCTGTCTGTATCCCGTAGTGTTCTTTTACTTCGGGAGCGTCCTTAGTGGTTAGCTCAATATTACACGTGTTGTATTTTTCTAAATTAATTGTTAAGTCGTTTATTTCGACCTCGTGATCGTTTACATTTAGTATGCCCATTTTAATTTTGCCATTGGTTGACTTGACCAGTGCGTTACAGAGGTAAATTCCTTGCTTAATTTCTTCTCCTATAGCAACATATTCTCCTGGAGTTGGTACTGGTATCTCCAGGAACTTCACAGTTCTTTGGGGTATCTGTATTTTTCTGTGTTCTCTTATGGGGACTTGCTCTGTATTTTCGAGGTGATCAGTCTTTCCACCCTTGTGGGTTTTTGGCGTTGTGACTTCTTCACCTTCCGTGGCGTGCGTGCCTCGGTGGTTTAGGTGATCGTAGTCTGGGGTTGTGTACCCCTCAGCACTCGGACCTCCCATTCGAATCTGCCCAGGAGGGTTTTCTCGTTCCTTTTTCTCTGGTTCCCAGTCGAATAGGTCTGATAAGTCCTATGTTGCTTCATTGTCTTCCGTTGATGGTAGCGAAGCTTCCTGTCCGTACTTTATTTCCCCGTTCGGTATGACTGAACACTCCGCAGTTTGCGAGCTGCGGTCACATAAGTGCTTGATTTCGATAGACGGGTTTTTCTGGCCAGTAGCTGCGTATTTTGTAACTACATCAATGGATCGAGACTCGGTGTTGTAAACGTCGCCTTGGTTCGCGAATGGAATGACGATTTCTTCTCCCGTCTTGGTCGTCGGGAACACTCGTCTTTTAGCTGGTCCTTCTACGTTGCAGTATTTACTTACGAAGTCATTTCCTATAATTCCCGTGATATTTGTAGGACTCAAACTTTTCACAATATGAAATTTGCAGGGATAGACTTGATTCGTCATTACTTGTCCCACAATCGTACCTTCAGATGTTATCTCTCCATAGATAGTGTTGAGAGTGACTCTTTCATTTTTGTTTACGTCTTTTAGTTTTACTTTGCTTATTTCGGAATGTTTAATCAAACGTATCTTATGATTGGCAGTGCCGGCATGGTTGTCCTGTTGTCGCACCTATAATCTTGCTCCTTTATGGACGACTCGCGGTGCGCTTGGTCGTCCCTGTAGAGTTTTCCACTACCCTTAGTTGGGTTTGTAGCTGTAGTTTTTCCCACCGTTCTCGTAGGAAACATGCATCTTCCGTGTGATTTGGTTTCAAACAAAAATTACATTCCTGGTTAACCCTGTTCGCCGTTGTCTGGTTAACTTATTGGTGTTGATGGTTATTTCTTCCTGGTTGCGTGTTGTAGCTATTCCTCCCGAAATTTCGCTGGGTGTTCTGGTTGTAGGGCCTTTGGGTCCCACAGTTTTTGGTGTTATGCCCGTACGCCCTGCAGGTGGAACAGAAAGGAGTCATCCGCCGAGTTCGACATTCTGCCATAATATGTCCCATTTTGTGACAAAAATTGCATTTTATCTGTCGTCTATCCGGTCTGTTCCGAGGTGTATTATGGTTGGGCGTATATCCATTTGGCTGAAAATTCCTTGGTTGTCCCTGATTGGGTTGACTTGTTGGATATCGGTTATAACCTGGATTTCTACCAGGTGTTGGTGGTGGGTTGTAAACTTGATTGTAGTTATGGTTGCTCATTGGGGCTTGGTTAGGGATACCTAGTCCCATTAATGGTGTTGGTTCCCCCAGGGAATTTTGCTGGGTAAGATTCTGCTGCATACATTGTTCCGTCTGCTCTAATCGTGTTATTTACCTTTCCAATGCGTTCACGTTATTTTCTACATCTTGGAGTAGGTAAAACTTGTAGTTGGGGGTTATTATACCCATTTTAAAACAATGCAGGCCTACTTCCTCTATTTCGGCCTTCAGCCCATCTCCACCATCTGTATATTGAGCAGCAGCGGCATTTTTGCAGGCGTTAATAAGAGCCTTCACTCTGTGGAAATACCCCAATAAGGTTTCCGTTGGCAGTTGATGAACGTTCCTCAATTGGGTATTAAGCGTTATATATGATGTGCCTTGTAATAGGTTTGTTTTTAATGCAGTAAATATATCTTCCAGTGTGTCATTCGTCCACGTTTGCACCACTTCCAATGCTCCTCCCCTCAGGCGTGTTGGTAATAGTCTCATGAACAGTACCTTATCCTGTACCTCGGTGAGCGTTTCATACCCCAGTCGTGCACAATTTATAAACTCGTTCACCTCATTAGACTTGCGTGAGCTATCTTCCCCTACCAGAATCGGTACATTGTTATACAATATATTATTCACTAAACTAATGTCAGCCAATTTATTTTCTTTCTCTTCTAAGTCAGCCTGGTTGTCAATAGACGATTTATTTATATCTGGTAGGTTACTTTCCACAGTGTAAGTCCCCGGGTAGGAGTTTGTTCTCACTTTCCACGTCGTAGTTTCACTATTTCTGATTGCAGAGTACCAATACCTTCTGTATTTCCTTGATCCTCAGCTCGCTTGAGTGGCTGTTCGTTCAGCACTACTGGATTTCCGGGTCCTTGATCAGGTAATGGATGTTCGCTATCTTGATTTGTTTGGTTTTCTTCTTCAGTGTTTACTTTTGGGGACCCTACTTGTCCTTGATCGGGTAATTGTTGTTCTCCTTCGCGAGGTGTCTGATGTTCTTCTGTAGAGTTTATTTCTAGTGATTCTACTTGTTATTGATTAGCTAATTGTTGTTCTCCTTCTTGATCTGGAGCGTTGTCTTGATTGGCCAATTGTCCGTTAACTTTATTGTTCTCAAGTTCGGTTTCAAAGTTATAAAACGAAAAAGTATCTATTCTTTGCATAAAGTTACTCAAACGTCTGTTTAGTGGTATCTTTGGCGTAGAATGTGGCATATATACATATTTTTTTTTCTCTCTTTTCTTTTCTCTCTTTTTTTTCCTCTTTCATTTTCTCTTTTCCTTTTTTCTTTTTTTTTCTCTTTTATAATTTCTCTTTTTTACAATTTGTAATACCAGTCATGGTCAATATTCTTGTTTCATTTCATTTCATTAGTTATAATTTCGGTCATAAAATTATTCTAACAACACAAGTCAATTTATACAACCAAGGTAAATTCTATAATGTCCTAAACTTTGAGAACTATTCTAAGATTACATTCATTTATATCTATTTCTTTTGACTTTTTTTTTCGTACTTATTGTGTCCTTCACACTAAAGAATGTACTTGGGTGTTTCCTTCTTGTACTTGTCATGTTTTTTTCACATTGAAACTTTTCAAATTCATGATTTCTAAAAATTTCCTTTGCCAAATTCCCGAACGTAGGTTTTTAAATTGCGGCTGCGCCAAATGTTATGTTGTACTTTTTTACCTGTCGTAGGGCAAAACCTTATAACATCTCCCAAGTATATTTCTTAGTCAAAAGACAACTGTTAGGCGTCTCCGTAATTACTTTTATTATACATTACATTTTTACCTCCTTTTTGCTTAATTTAATTATACATTTCGTTTTTAAATTTTCTTCAATTACTATTACTAAAACAATAAATGATCTTTCCTAAGTTATACTTTCGGTCCCCTTTTTGCACGTCGCTTCTCCGCCCGGTAACGTAGCCGCTCGTTGTGGAGTCTCTGCAGCTCCCTGCTTAACGCTGCTCTTTGTTGGCTACCTACAGCCAATATGAGGTTCCTCCTAGCCTCCTCTATTTCTCGACGAAACCTCGCCTCAATCCCCGGTATCTTCTTCTTCGTTGGTGCCTCTCTTCTGTCCGGGAGCTTCACTTCCGTTTTCGTGTGGTGGCCCGTCTGTCTAGCCCGGTATTCCTCTACGGTGATAGGCCGTGGCCCCGCCTTTGGGTCTCGTTTTAGCGCTTCGTGAAGTTGACAATCACCCATTCCTTTATGGTCTTACTATAATTATTTTAATGCCAACCGTGTTTGGGACCTCAACGGTGAATAGTTAATTCATCCGCTTTTGCATGGATTAATTTTTCATTTCCTCACCTATGGTGTTTCTTCAAAAAGAGATCAGTAAGTTCCCTGCTTCAACGTCCCAAGCTGCTTCTAGTTCTCCATGTTATTGAGCTGCTCCAGCTGCTTCTAGTTTTCCACGTCTCCTAGTTTGATGATGCTTCTCCAGTCCAGTTCCCTTAGCGATGGTCGATGCTGGCAGTCGTTTGTCTCCTTCACTTGAGTGCACGAATTCCTCTGCTGCTTAGTGCATTTTTCCCCGTCTATTTATGTCCAAATTTTGTTAGTGTCCAGCTTATTTTTGGCTTGATGGGGGTTTCCGTTCCCATGAGGTTATTGGTCGTCATTTTGCAATATTTCAATATTTGCAATTTTTACCAATTGCAATATTCCAATATTTGCAATATTGATTAATTGCAATATTCCCAGATTGCATTTTTCTTTTGGGTTATTGGCTGCTCTCAATTCATTTTTCCGAATTGCGGTATGTTGCATTTCCGTTGGTGTTTAGCCGTTGCAATCCGCTGAATTGCAATATGCATCGATGTCAAACATTTGTGCATTTGGGCTGGCCATCTACCGGGCACTAGTGTACTGCATGTGTCGGCCGTTCAGTTCTCTGCGGGTTGCAGATTTCGTGATCACTGTCTGTCAGATTGTGCCGCGTGTCATCCTCAGGTAAGTATTGTCATTGTTAATCGCGTTTCTTTTTAGTTTCCCATGAAGTTATTGGTTTCCTGATCTAAATGGTCGCCTAGTCCTACTTGGGCACTGTCAGGTAATTCCTGGATTCATAATTTTTTGACCTCACTAATCTTATGGTTGGTTTTACTTTCGGGGCATGACAATGGTACGATGGAAGTCTGGGAGATTAATCATATCGACCCTTCTTTGATGACAGGGAGAACACTGGATTCATTGATTCTCAATTAATTGTTGAAAGGGATGGAGGATGGCTGGGTTTTCTAGGAGGCCAATCAGGGAAGTGAATTTGTGTTCGGTGTATCTTAATCAACTCATCCATGACATCAACCTAAAAAAAAATAAAATAAATAAACAAAACACTGGGTAATACTTACATAAACATCAAATGTATGCCATTCGTATAAAATTAATGTGGAAACATAAAACACACAACACCACAAAACTATCCTAACCTCTACTGTTAGAATGAAACACATGTCAAAACAACTTACACGATCAAATTCTAACAAATGAAACAATAAACGCAGTTCTAATAAAACTCCACCAGTCACCGGTAGATGGCGCCACGGCATGCAAAGTAGAATTCGTGAACACCTGACAACGTCACTATAACGGACGAAATTCCCGATTTCAAAATATAAAAAGCCGGCGAAAACTAAGGAAAGCCATCAGTTGTCAAAGCTTACCTGACTGGGAGAATATCCGAGAAACGACAAGTGAGTGCAACTAGCGCCGAAAGATGTTCTTGAAGCCCATCGGTTAAAAGGAATTGGGGTTGAAAGAAGTTGTAAAAACCCATCAACCCAGGTTCAAAAACGTCCGCCGAAAAAGGTTCCAGAAATCTATCGGTCTTTTCAACGTCGAAAACGAAAGTGGTTGCATAAACCCATCGTTTGACGTCCGAACACAGCCAACCGAACACGGTTTCTAGAACCTATCGGTTTTTGGGGAACCCCACGTTGAAAGTAGAAAGTAGTCGATTAGACCCATCAACAAGGTCCCTCGTATGTCTTAATACTAACTTTGTCCATCTTCAGTGCCTGAAACTACTAAACGATCGCTGACAGAGGCTTTACGTGACGCAAGAGCTGGTCCTAGTCCTATCACGTTCGAGGAATACCGCGGTAGGAACAGAGCCGGAAGGGAGACCGCAAGGACAACCCCTAGGCCCGTGGTTCATCTTCCGAAATACCGCACCGGAAGAGAAGCCCACTTCCGCCGGGCGAACGAAGAGGTCCGTCGACGCCTACTATTGGCTGTAGTGCAGGCCATACAATCTTTATTTCAATCTTAACTCTAATACAATCCTTATTGCGATCTTCTATATAAGCCAAGTATCTATCAATAATTTATACAAACCAAATGTACATACATTCCAGTCATCATCCATCTGCCGATGAGTGAACAACAAAATCGAAACTAAAGTGAACGCGAGTGAAGGAAGCTAAACAAAAATCGAATAATAGCCATTAAATAAATAAATTTAAAACAAACGTTAAGACAAGAATTCAAAAACAATTGGAGGACCGTCATGGAGGACGGTAACGACCCACCTGACAAGCCGCTCCAGAAACCGTATAAGTGCCATCCATCATCAAAAACTAATTTTGTTATTTGCTTAATATATGAAGAGGTTTATCACTTAAGAAGAATAGACTAAAAAACATTAAAATCCTAAGTAATATTTTAGCTATTTGCAATTCTCATCCAAAACTAACCTACAATCTAGATAATGTATCACCCAATAAACCAATGAGAGAAGTTATTGCAGAGATTAAATTAAATGAAATAAGCAGAATTCAAGAGAAATCACGCCAGGATGTAGAAAATAATCCTCTAGCAAATAGAAACAACGCCCATAACAATACTATGAATCAAGATGAGGATCCGGTTTTCAGAGCAACATTAACAGAAAATCTCCTACTGAGGCAATTAAATAAAGAACTCAAAAGCAAAAATCAACTATTGTTATATACTATTAATTTAATGAAAATCAATAAACTTTCATTTGCTGAAACCCTCAAAAAAAAAAACAGCTAAAATCGTGAAAATCCCAAATATTAAAATTAAACAAAAAGTGTATACAATTACTGATGATGATGTCACGAAGTATGTCAACAGGGCCTTAAAAAATGATATAATTCTACCGATAGAAAACGTTAGAACAACGAAGAAATATGGTACAATAGTCAAGTGCTCCAAAAACGGTGACGTGCAAAAAACATGTGATAAACTGAGTCAAGTACTTGGGAATAATTTTGAGGTTATGATTGAACAGCCAGTCAATCCTAAAATTAAAGTATTTGGAATTGATAATAGTTTTGATAACATAGATGAAATGTCTTATGACATAAACGAAAGGAATTTCTATCAATTTGAAGACAAATGTAAAGTATTAAAAATTTTCAAGTGTTTGTACATTAAAAAAGGAGCAATCATTGAGCTTCCGCCCAGACTTTATGAAGCATTGGTCGAAAATAACCTAAAAATTTTTATTGGATACCAATACTACAAAGCTTTTGATGTGATTAATGTTTCACTATGTACAAAATGTTCTAGATTTAATCACAATGCTTCAAATTGCACTAATAATAATATTAAATGTATCTTTTGTGCCGGAAATCCTATAGCAAGTGATTGCAAGAACAAACAAATTTCATGTGCCAACTATATATATATGCTAATGAAAGTTATGGTACAAATTACAATTCTAATCACAGTGCAGGTGATATGAAAGCAAGTGAAATTTTAAAAAAGAAGGTCGGACATTATATAGCCAATGCAGCATACTCAACTAAACCTAAAGTGCCTTATTTTATAGGACCGACAATGTTGCACTGACACTGCACTGAACAAACAGCAACACCCGAAAACGTGGATATCCCGAATGATCTTAATTCACCATCAGTTACGAACAGATCTAATATTTAAACTAGAAATAAAACATCGCAACGGAATACTTATAAGTGTAAACAGTAATGGATTTTAATTTTAATATAATTGACTCCATTCAAAAAGATCTAGTTAAGAAAAAAATTTTAATTAAGCACAACTCTCTTAATAATTATATTTCATTAAACTATGAGTATATCTTATTGGTTAATATTAGAAGACTTAATGCAAATTTTTGTAATTTCAATGTCTTTATAGAAAGTCTTGCTGTGAAACCTTCCATAATTGTTTGTACTGAAACAAGAATGCTTTATACCCCAAACAGTTTTAAAATAACAGGATATAAAATTTACTACAATTATAGTAACTAGGGGACGCCCCTTGCTCGCTACGCTCGCCAACCCCCGCCGTTCGCTCCGCTCACTCTAATAGCTCGCGCATGGAGCTATATATACAGTAGCATTGTAAGTAAAAAAAGAACAGTG